>JALIZF010001007.1:0-126943 GCA_029948255.1 Telmatactis stephensoni | reverse complement strand
TCTATGTGTGTGTACTCTAATCACACATGGTTATTCGACCAATCAGAGAGCGCGCGTAATATGCCAATTATTATATAAATGTACTATATACCCCTTTCATGTGGAGCATCCCCGTATAGCAAATATATGGGAGTGCCTAACACCCCCCCCCCCCCCTCGATTGGGATTAACTTATTAACATCTTTTTTCTTTCAAAAGGGCGACCAAAACCTTCCAAACAAAATGTGGGATTTTCCAGAAAAAGTGAAGTGAAGCAGCAAAGCTGTGATGTAAAGTCAAAGGCAAGGAATATTAGTTTTTTCAAAGCAGCACATGTAACAAACACAGACTTGGTGATATACTGGTACCGCTCGCTAGCAGTTGTTGTCTCTCCTCGCACTTGATAAATGCATCGCTGAGCCTGCATGTTTACTTGTGCTTGATAACATTCAATCTTGAATATGCACAGTAAGAACATGCACAGTAAGAAGGGACAACTCTAGAGATGTGGTTCACATTCTTAGTAAAACAAACATATCACATAATATTTGGATCAATCAATCAATCAATCAATCAATCAGTCAATCAATCAGTTTGTTGGTCAGTCAGTCAGTCAGTCAATATTACAATTCAATTCAATATTACCTATTTTATCTTAACATTTATTTACTCGATTATATATTATCTAGAACCAGCTTGAAATACTAATAGTCTTATGATTGCTTAGAGTGTAAAACTCAAGTTAGGGCCTCCACAAACAAAAGCATAGTTATTGATAACTAGATGTTATCAATAATATTACTATTAGTTGTCAATAACTAGTCCACATACTGGAAAAAAGGAGCCATCCACAAAGCAATTTTAGTTGTCAATATGTTCTAGTTATCAATTGAAGGGTTTGCTGTGAAAGTGACCTAAGTGACTTTTTGATGGATGTCCTGAGATTAATTTTTCCAGCATAGGAAAGTTTATTATACTATTTTATACCATTGAAAAAATACCATCAAAAAGTCACATGTCATTTTCATATGGAACCCTTCAATTACAACTAGTTTTCAACAACTTACTGTTTCCACTAGTCTGTAGGAACCCTTACTTTGTTCCTAACTTATATAATTATTATATCTAGATTTACTCACTTACTAATTTTTATCAATATTATAATTTTTAGATTTATCTACTGGTATTTAATATCAGCCTTTTAATGAGATAGAATGGTTTTCATTAACCCATGAAACAAAGAGTATTAGTTAAAGTGTGATAGTCAAATAGCAACAAAAGAACACAATGGAATTAGGTTGTATTGAAGAGTGATGCTAAAGTGTGTTTCACAGATTAATGAAAACCACTCTATAATGCACAATCAACACCATTATCTTTTTCTCTTTGTTTCTTCAATTTAATTTACAGAGGCTAGGTAACACATCATGACAACATGAGCCAAGAACTTTTTCCTCACACCAAAGCCAAAAATTCAAGTGGGCCTGATAATAATATTTTTAGAAAGTCTAAGAAATTCTCAACCAAAAAGCCAAGGGGGTCTTGACTTCAAAGATCTGATGAGCGCTTTTCAATAAATTTGCCATCTCTATGAAAAAAGAAGCTAGCTATCAAAGGCAGCATGCAAAAATAGTGCATTTGTGAACTCAAAATTCTAGGTTCTCCTCTAGGATCTTGTAATTCAAAAGGAGATCCCAGTATTTTGTCAGACATCAATCATGTTGTTTTAGGCATAACATTTCATATTTCAAACCATGTTTCATTCCCTTTGACAAACAGCTTCATCTCTGCTTAATATACATTATACCTCAACATTAGAATAACATTACTCGAGGGAGTGACACATAGTCTTGAAATGGGGAAAAAATATGCCCAAAGTGACAATTAAAAATATATGCTGTGTTTGAAATTATTGCTTTTGGTTTGAACATTTTCATACTGGTTTGATTTTTCACTTCCATAAACTAAAAAAAATTGATTGAAAATCAAACTGGTTTGGAAAATATGTAAATAAAAAACCAATTTCAAACCAAAGCATGTACATACATGGACCTTTATGCCTGTGGATCCTGCATAACCTCTTTCTTTAAAGCATCCTCTACCACTATTAGAGCCTGAACTGCTGCCCTTTTGACATCAACATTGTCATCCTTTGCTACTAAGTCTTTCAACCAGTTATGAACCTCAAAAACTTCTTCTCTGTTGTCACTGATGAGTATTGACATTGGAATACTACTAAATACCATAACCAAAGCAAAGATTAGAACTTGTCGCACAACAGCTTCTTGGTGGTATCTCAGTGCCCATGAAAACTCCATAAGTGCCCCACCCATGTTGTGCACCCCTGGGGTACCTCTTGCACAATGCATAATGACCC
The DNA here is from genome assembly GCA_029948255.1 of Telmatactis stephensoni. Classification (NCBI taxonomy): domain Eukaryota; kingdom Metazoa; phylum Cnidaria; class Anthozoa; order Actiniaria; family Isophelliidae; genus Telmatactis; species Telmatactis stephensoni. Next base: position 124,587 of record JALIZF010001007.1, on the reverse strand, counting down.
CTAAGGTGTAGATTAACCTACCAAGCACAAAACTATCATCTCCTAAGAGATCAAGTGTGTTCTGCTTATAGTCAAAGTTTTTCATCAATGGATAAAAGAAATGTCCAGCATTATCAGCAAACTTATTGGCAACAGCTTTGGGTGGTTCTTTAGATGGTCCTTTAGCAAACCTTCTGGTCTTTTTCTCTATCCTCTCTTGAATAACTTTCTGCCATTCTGGAATCTCCTCAACATTTGTGTGACCATGTGTGCTAGGTTGTAAAAATTTTTTTGACGTGGTTTTCTCTGGCATCACCTCAACAGGTTGGGACAGCTCCTTTGCACTAGCAGCAAGAACATCTAGGATATCAAGGCGTTGAATTATGCTGTAATTAGGACCATAGAATTCTTCTGTGAGGTATTTGGAAGCAGGTAACGGGCATCGAGTTGTTATAGCAACCATTGCTTTTTGTCTGAGAGTGATGAAATTCTCTGTTGTGTACTGGTCTTGTAGGTGAAGTAGTATTTTTATTAATTCTGTGCATACTTCACTGAGATCACTTGGGTGTGAGTGTATGATCTTCTCAAGGGTTTTAAGGGCTGCCTCAAATTTTTCAACATTATTTGAGTCCCTAAGAGCCTCTATGCAATCTCTCAAGTGACGAGGTGGGGGTTGTCCTTCCAAATCCTCTTCCTCTAGATTATAGGGCTCCAAGTCATCATCATCAGCAGCAGCAGCTGCATCATCATCCTTGTGAACACTTTTTTTGTCCAATTCCTCCTCCTCCTCTTTTTCACTCTTTGGAACCAGCTTTCCTGTTTTTTGAAAAGCTGCATTTTTGGATTGTAAATCAGATTTTTTAATCATTTCTGATTTAAGTCCTTTGGATAAGTCCTTGATAAGAGCTGTTTCATCATCTTCCTCATATTCAAAGGACAACTTCTCTGCATTTGGTTCAATAGCCGAGGTAATACACTCAGCCACAACCATTCCCAGCCTTCTGACCTTGTGTTCAGGGCTTTCAAGATGACTCTGAACTCCAGTCAATAATTTTTTTAAAATCTCCTGTTTATGTTTTGTCTTTTCATCACTGCCAAGATAACCAACTATATGGACTATTGCAAAACTTATATAAGCATGTTGGCTGTATGGTGTATGCTGAATGGAGCTACTGCTACTCCAACTGTCTAACAACTTTCCAAGGCTTTCCATCAAGAGGGCTCGACGCTTACAACCTGAGAGATATCCAATGATGTTTAAAAGAATTTTGACATCAGAATAATATCTCAGCAACAGAAACTTTGTTGTCATTAGAAACTTTAATCTTGAATTTGTTAAGATGTTCTCTCCGAGTAATTTTCCAATTATTGTTGTGTTATTGGCCTCCTTTAATAAGTTCTCAACTACTGGCTCTAGCTCATGATCAGGAACTCCGGTTATTACCTTCTGGCATATAACAGACCATAATGGACTTCTGCTTGTCCAATTCTCAAAATGGGGCAAAAGTACACTAAATATTGTCTGTCCATGACCAGCCATACTGATTCGTCCAATCACCTCACTCAAAAATGACAGACCAACTTCTTTGGAATTTTCAACTAATAATGAATGAATAATCTCTAATGATTCTTGAAATTGTGTTGCTACTTCAGTGAAGTACTCTTCAGGGTGGAATACAGATTTGGTTCTGAGTCTCAGTTTATTTGCAACTCGTTCTGGTAAAGATACTAAAAATGTTAAAGAATTGTTTTTGTGGTGAGCATTTTTGGTGGCATCTTGGCTTCTTTTGTGGCAGTTTTTAACGAATAACTCAACCATCCTCTTAGAATCAATAAACTTTTCCAATAATGATACAACAACTTTTGCACTCTCGGGTTTCAACTTTTGCGACAGGGCCCCAACGAGGACAAGGAAGCACTCAGGACTTGGGCCTTTTTGGTAGAAATCGTCCAACTTCTTTCTGTGCAGGCCATCCAAAAAGGGAAGAAACTCTGCTGCTGGTTCAGAAAGTAACAGTTCTGCACATCTTACAAAGTATTTCGTGGCAAATTCGTCTTTGATGAAGTTTTTGTCTCCAAGAGATAGCTCAAATGAAGGCAAAGTTCCATCGCACAGAACTCCTAATAAGCTCCCCAAAGATTCCGTAATATCATCTAAACTATTTACATTTGAGATCCTCTTTTGGTGGTCTCGAATAAAGCTTTGTAATTCACAAGAAAGAGAAAAAGTATCATGCATGATGAAAAAGTTTAAACAAGATGAAAATCTTCCGCCATTGAAATTTGAGACAGAGAAGTCCTGGTTACTAGTCTCCAGGGTTTTCGCATGTGCACCGAGCATTCTCCGGTAAAAGATCGGATACACACCGGAACAATCGAAGGGAATGTTTTAAATTTTAAATTAAAATAAAATTTATCTGCTTATAAACTATTGGATAAAAGTGTAAGTTCATAATATGCATTCCAAGAGTATCACTAAAAGTGTCAATCCACGAAATACATTCCAACATTTTTCTTATTTGAATATTTACAGAAACTCTTATGTGTTTCTGATATTTATTAATGAATAAAAAGTTGTTTCCAAATTTATTTGTAATTGATAATTAATTATACACGACCACATCAGCAAAGCTGTTATTCGTGTCTAAATAAATATTTTATTATCATCTTCCTGTTGTTTATCTGCCCTCACATATATTTCGAGCTTCGCTCAAGAATTCTGATCTCATCAGAAGTTCGAAGGGAATTTTTATAATTTCTTTCAATTAAAATAAAATGATAAAATATTACTAAAAGTGTAAATCCATGAAATATAATCCAACATTTTTCTTATTTGAATATTCAATAAATAATATTTTTTTTCAATTTATTTGTAATTTGTAATTAATTATACACGATCACATCAGCAAAGCTGTTAAATTATTCGTGTCTAAATAAATATTTTATTATCATCTCCCTGTTTTTTATCTGCCTTCACATAGCTCCGCTCAAGAATTCTGGTCTCATCGGAAGTTCGAAGGGATTTTTGATGATTTCTTTAAATTAAAATAAAAGAATGAAATATTACTAAAAGAAAAAATCCATGAAATGCATTCTAAGATGAAAATATAAAGTTGCAGGTGAAAGAGAGAGGGAGAAAAAAAGAAAGGTAAATTAAATATGTCAACATAAAATTATAAGTATTATCATCATTATTAAAGTTTGTCTACCCATTTAGCTCTGAATAAAGAGGAAAAAATTATATAAAAGGAAATATTAAAGGAAAAGGTTTTGAATAAAATATCGTTTCTTCTTCTTCTTCTTCTTCCTATTATTGTTATGGATGGATGGGATGGGAGGGATGGGATGCATGATGCATGCTTGCATGCATGCATATAGTTTGCTTATAATGGCCTTATTTCCCTTTTAAACAAAAATTTTACTTTGTTAACGTAAAAGTAGATCAATTCGTATTCATATTATTGTTAAGAAATATCCACGTAAAGGGCACTCCTTTGTAAATTTATTAATTAAACGGCGTAAACTTGACGTGGATGGCTTACTTAGTTACACTGGTTGCCAGCAGAGTTCCAAGTAGGCAAATATCTTACCCTTCGTTCGAAATCTGAATAGAACAATCACCACATCAGTTCTCGACAGATTTCCTAACGGAAAGGCATTGAAGGAAGAAAATCTGATTTAAGTCCAGAATTTTTTCCTCGCTTGCTGCCAACCTGAATTGCTAGCTTCTTAATTCATAAGATGTGAATTTATCGTTATATGTCAATATGTTAAGCGTTCATCTTTCCCGTACGTTGAAATAGGCATCCCGCTTATAGAAGTAGGACAGCCCCTCTTGGATCAGCCTGTGAACTCCCTCCCCAGAGACTGTTCACAGGCTACTTTAGGATTTATAAATAAAATAACCTGCCTACAAGCTCTTTGCTGGGTAGAACACCATCGAATGCCATGCACGCCAAAAAGGAACAGTCTGGTTCATTTCAAATCATGTGACAAATGCCATCACTTCCACCACCACCTCAGCAAGTGAGATGACTGCATATTCATTTGTGGGGAGATAGAGTGCATATTTTGAATAATAGCATTTTTGCAGGTCGTCCCTCAATTCTTCTTAATTCTCCCCCTCCCAGAGATCCTGTAGGCATGAAAGCTATTTATAGATCGATAAGTTGCGCATCAAGAGTTTGATGTATGTGGTTTAGAGGCGTTAAGGGATTAACTACACTCAAGATTTTTCAATAATGAATTTTGAATTTGGATCAATCATGAATTGCAGGACCACATGATAATAAAAAAAAATAGACACTTGTAAACAGCTTTAATTTGAACAAAAATATAGAAATGGCTCAAGTTGTCATCTGCTATCGAATCTGCTACTCTAGTCTCTGTTAAACGTGTTATGATAAGCCAACGGTGCACACTTTACCGCTCTCTCTTCATCAATGCTCTGTTTTACAGGTATTTAAAGCCAAAGCTACACCAATGAGAGAAGTCGAAATATGTCCATCGACGATGGAACCAGAGATCTCTCGCTTTGGTGAAGGCCGTAGTGACTAACCAACTTGGCCACACTTGCTCCTTTCAACCTAGAGCAGTTTTCGTATGATTATGAAATGTCAGTCACGGCACGGCACGTTCACGATACGGCACGTTCATGGTCGCGACACGCTAACGGTCACGACACGTTCGATTCGTAACATAGCACGGTAACGTTGACGACCACGACACGTACGTTCATGACACGGCACGTTAGCGGTCACGACACGTCACCTTCAAGCTGAAATTTCAGATGTTTTTACGGACATCACGCGCGATACTGACACGCGGCCATGGCGCTGCGTGCTTCGTTTCACACTCGTACGAAAACTGTTGTATGATGTATAGAACATCGATAGCTCAAAGTCCAAAGTAAACCATCGAGATCGCAGATGTTCAAGATAACTAACTGATAAACGAAATCCAAAGGAAAAGATCTGTATTCCACATAGGATTTTGGAGTCGGTATCAAGCCTACGCGACTCACCCAAAGGGAGTATGGGAAGAAATTACTATAGCTATAAAACCACAAAAATCTCACACGATTACTCAAATTCAGCTTGCTTTTACCTTATACACAAAAGGACTTCGCTTACTGATGTTGAAGTCAATACCAAAGCGGAAAAAAGTGAAGTTTTGTCACTACCCATACTCCTTTTCGGTCTAGTCGCATAGGCTTGAGAGATTTCATACGACAACCTTTTTAATTCGAAATAGGTGTATCTAAGTTCGAGATGTTCTACCATACAATTGAGTAGAAAACTTAACTGAATATATATGCGAAACACACGTACTTTATTTGATTGATATATCTGAGTGATATAGACTACTACAATACAAGCTTACAAAGCTACTGATCTATAGTAAGAAAGCTCAGTTAGCAATACATTGATCTTTCACAATATGAAACCACACTTTTGACTTATATATTCAATAGAAAACTTTTGCTAACTTGTAAAATCATTTTGATTAAATATTTGATATCATATATGAAGAATAGACTATTTTCTCCTCTATTCTCATAATTTCAAAGGAGATTAATGGATTCTACTCATAGAGCAGCCACATATACATTTAATATTCAGTTATTATTACATAAAGGTAAACATTTCTATCAATAAACTTTGCACTCGTGTGTGTGTGTGGAGGGGGGGGGGGGGGGGTACTCAGCCCCCTTTTTGATAGGGGTGTGCCACCGGAGCTCTAGAAACCTGACCCTATCCAAGACACTCTAAAGTGAAAAATCCTACCCTATTCAAGACAAATGAAAAGAAAATCAACCCTATCTAGTCGAGCAGTGGTCGTGTTCACCATCTGCGAATTTGTCGAAATGACGAGAATGGACAAAAATATTCAATTGCTGTTAACTCTCTTGTTCTTAAAATGAATCTTTTTGAAACGTGCGCAGTGGATTTTAACGAGACTTGTTCCTTCCTTTGCCGTGAAAATCAGTTGGTTATACCTTACGGTTACAAGCAAGTGAACATTATAGAGAGAGTGTAAGTGAATAATGTACAAAAACTCTGGAATTCACATCATGACAATTACCATGACAACGAGGGTTGCATGCATTTATGGATATTTGTAATTATGCTGCGTGTTTGTTCGCAATTGCCCCAGTCTTAGTAGTAGTAGGGATTGTTCTACTTGTCTTCCAAATGCAGTAAAAGGTTCTGCACTTAGAGTATTGCTATAGTTGAAATACAAAAACTACCATTTTGACGGGGGTCGGAAGGTACTATAGTGGGTATATTTATATAACCCGTGAAAAAAATAAAGATGGCTAGTTAGTGACTACATACAAGACGTCCCTAAAGAAAAGGTGTAGAGTCTACTACTAATTATTAGCTAGTTTGGGACCTTTTTTCACAGATTAAATAAAACCACTCTAGTCTCCGTAAATTTGTTTGAGTGTGTGTGATGCGGCGTGCTTATTACCCTTTTTTGGACAAAGGAACGATTTAATTCAGTGATACTGTTCATGCCCTATTTTAGACGATAAGAACAGATTTCTTATAGCTTTTAGGAGCATCTGTGCCATATTTCAGACCACATGGTTAAATCTATACCTTGTACTCGATCGAAACACTGAAAACCATACCCTTTGGGAGCACATGCTATAAAGACTATATATTGCAGGTATATAGCAAATAATAAGTGATTTCAAAAGTGTTTATTATTGAATTTTATTCGTCATCTCTCTCAACTTTAATTAAGTTAATGTTAATTTAATTCTTATTTTTAACCCATATTTTTATCTCTATTTTAAATTGTTGGAGATGCAGTGGAAGTAGTAGTTCACCATGGTTCTGAGAAAGATAAAAAAATATCATTGTTACTGGAACAGTTTTTGTACAACTGTCGAAACGGGACGGTTACGACACGATTAAGGCACGGTTACAGCACGATTACAGCACGGTTAGGACACACTTACGGCACGGTTAGGGCAGGAATTATGAATGTTTTTATCATAGACATCACGGCACTGACGTATCACACTCTTACGTGAACTGCTTGATAGGAGTATGTTTACGTGAGTTGCGAAAATAAATTGGTGCACAGGATACCCGTCGTCGTATATAAACTCAGCACAGGAAGCCCAAGAGAAGAGAAAACAGAAAGAGATAACTACTCGACTACTCGGGATAGACTCCCAGGCAAAGTTTACTACGCATGCGTGAAATGCCTCAATTAAAACACTCGGCAATGAAACAAACTTTTCCGGTGAAAATTCAACCGAGCCACAGAAGCAAAATTTAACCCTTAAAACCTCAGTTTAAGGATATTGTAGTTCATGTTCTGCTGTTGTAGTATATTCTGTCGCTTACCTTAATTGGAACTTAGTACTTTTCAGACTTTTTAGTTTGCATCCGTGCTCAAAATTATTAGTTTAAAGATGAAACATGGGGAAATCTACAATAATCTAAAGATACCGCTTAGGATTTCTGTGATCAGTAAGTCCGCAAAATTTCGCACATGCGTAAAAGTTTAACCGCGTTGTTCTCTGGATAAGCCTCATTCTCGTCCACAAAGCCTGCGCTATTGCCATCCAGCGGAAAGCAACACCGCTGGACGCTGATACCGCAGGCTCTGGGGACAGTAAAAGACAATCTAGTGTCAAGTGGTCTAACTAGCCTCATCGGGGTACTGGAAATAAATCTCTCAGTCGCCGGCCAGGTTCGATATTAGCATCATATATAAAGGAGCACAATTTTTTGTTAATAGGTACACTAAATAAACCAAAGTCAAGACAAATGTTGATACTCATATCATCCGAAAAAATACCACAGTTCTCCCTTTTCAGGTTATTAGGAAATGGAGCTTCAACAATTTATTCATATTTAGTTTTCGTTCTTCACTGTTAATCCTGGAGACAGAAAGGCAAATCTGTTCGTTCCACAATGGAGCAAATCTCATACGCAGAGCCTGCGTTCTTCTTGGTCAGCAGGACCACCGGTAACCAAGAGTAACTTAATAGTCTCTCAGAAGAGACGATAGACCATGCACTTGTCTGTGTTTAAGTTTTAAATTCATTTGCATATCGAATGCAAGAAATTTACGTTGACACATTCCAAAATATGTTTGAAAATTTGTTCTCGAGAAAATGTATACTGGATAGGCTAAAGTATTCGGGACCAGCCCTCTCCGCAGTCAATGCTGAGTGTCTGAAATACTGACTTTGAATTACCTGGACATACTAATCTTCCATGGAAGGTTTGGAATCTGCAAGTCTGCCAATGAATTCACGTTGGGCGGGATCTGCAAGTCTGCCAATGAATTCACGTTGGGCGGGATCTGTACGTCTACCAATGAACTCATTGGGTGATTTGTCGTCATTGATTGGATCATCATCATCATCATCATCATTTATTAAGTTAGTAAGGCCTAGTGGCATCGCACTAACTATAAAAAAAGATAAACTATGTACAATAATAAAATACTCCTCATAAAATTAGGCAAAATAATTAACATAATGGACAACTTAATCTAAATATTTTGTTAATTCTTCCTTAAACTTATCTAATGAAGGGATCATGGCGATATTTGGCGGAAGATTGTTCCAGTCTACAGCAGTTCTAATGAAAAAAGAATATTTGAAAACATCCTTTGGATCTGCCAGTAATTGAGGAATTTTTGTTAATATACCTTCTTCTTCCGAGTTGAGCCCACCTCCTTCTGTGAAGATTCTTGTGAGCTTTGTGCAGGGTGAGGGTGCTCAACGTAAAACGTTTTGAAAGTGGTGCAGGTGCAGATAAAAAATAAATAAAATGAAATAAAATATTTTCAGTTTGCTGGGGCTTCAGGTTAGGTGTGACCAAAGTCTGTCCTTGAAGACATTTAGACTTGGTGCTAACACTATTGAGTCAGGTAGCTGGTTCCAATCTCGTACTGTTCTTGGAAGGAATGAGAACTGATGATATTGGGTTCTTGAAAAGGGAACTTTAAGGCCCTGTACGTTTACATGTCTTGAGGGCTTTCCATGAGGTGATAACACTATTTGACAGCCCATATAAATTTAATATAGGATTTAATAATAAGGGCGAAAACGAGAAGGACAGCATGTTTTTACTAGATCTGATTTCGAGCAGTATCCTGATCATCAGCAGTAACAAGAACTGTGAATGAACTAATACATTTGCATGTATGAAACTACATAAACAGTCTCTGGGAACGCACTGTCCTTGTTCGTTGAAGTTGATTTGCATTCTCATATGGTCAGTGTTACAGCGATAATTTGTAATTACCCATTGTATCTACCAATAATTGAGGAATTTTTGATAATACTGATAGGATTTGATAACAAAGGCGAAGACGAGAAGTGACAGCACATGTTTTTACTTTACTGGATATTTCCAACAGTATCCACCGCTCATCAGCAGCAGTAACAAGAAGTAGTATAAATATACTAGTACGTTTTTATAAACATGCTGTTACTTTTCGTTTCGTCTTTATCATGAAGTGCTTACCAAAACGTGTTTATATAGGGTTTAATTTAATTTTAAAAATAAAGACATTTAGCCATAATTTTGCAAATACTCATACAACATGGCCGACAGAAATTACTGTCATCTTTTTTGAACTAGCTAAAGTACAGTCAAGCTAAGTGCTCCAGTGCACACATGAATTAACTTTGGCACTTCAACGAACACATACAAATCAACCAAAAAACATTCAGCGTGAAGCGTCTTAGAAGTGAAAATGGAAAACTAAAGATTTCATCTATTTGCTTCAGATTTAGTATGTGTTATGTATTATGTACAACCATATTTTGTGAATCCGTCTTGGCAAATAACGTTCACGCTTTCGATTTAGAGATACGATGCGACGCTTTTAATGTGTGTATTTTCATAAATTTAAAATAAAATGTATGGGAAATTGGCGTTCTTGTTGCCAAAATTTAGAAAATCCACATATTGATTTAAAGTGCCAAAATTAATTCAAGTGCTAATTAATTTTAAAAAGATAACCGTAATTTCTGGCCATGCTGAAACGGTATTTTTAACGCTTGATACTAATCTCGAGATCTGGTTGGTTGATCAGAGTGTGTCAATAAGAGGACAGACATACTGCTGACGCATTTCGGCGCGCGCGCTCGTTCTGTTGCCCCGTTTGATAAGGATTTCTTAAATTTTATCTCAAGTATTTGTTGTAAAAACGAATTGAAGATGGTTTTGAGTTGTCTGTCCTCTTATTGATACACTCTTGATGCCATAAAATGTTCAAAACTCAAGTGGAATCACGAGCGCATCTTCAATTTGTTAAATGTCCTTTTCAGTTCAATTCTGGAAATTGAGTGGAGTCATTTGACAGACATTAAAGTGACACTATTATGAAAACGCCGAAATCAAATTTAGCTGAAACGACACTGAATAACTCTTCGAGGATCTAATAATCACTAGGTAAAAGTTTGAGTATTGTTTTGAAAGCTTATGATTGGATGAAATCTTTTAACACAAAAGAAACTAGGCTACAAAAGGAACTTTTTATGCTTTTGATTTTGAAAACATGTTATACATAGATGATATATTTCCTATCTTGAAACCAAGAAATTCTGCCTTCAGTTGGAAAAAGCGAGATATACCGCAGGCTAGAACAATAGAAAGCTCCCTAGTTTTTACCCGCATGGTAACTTAAGTATCCAATATGTTGCATTTGTAATATTTCCGTTATCTTACCTCTATTAAGACCGTACCGGAATAAAGTACCCCTGCGTCGGCGTGCAGCCCAGCTTTCATTGATAATGATGGCAAAGATAAGAGCACAGAAAAGAATATGCTTGATAGCCATGTTCCAGTACGTATCTGCAAGACAAAGCTATTTTGATCGGTTATCAATCGGTTATCTATACCTGGAATTTCGTATTTCCGTGGGATATATAAAATGACATGGCGCAACCACACTCGTCCCAAGGCTATCCCGTCTCTCGTTTCAAAACGTGACCGCGCTCGCAAGGGACGCCTGGGGACTAAGCTGGCGCAACCAAAGAATTTTAAACTTCTTTTGCAGTACTGACCTTTAAGATAATCGTGTTAATTCTTCGCTTGTTTTGTTCGTCGTCGTTTCAGTTCATAAGAAGAACGATAAGAAAACCTGCGAAAATTTCCGATATAAGTACCTTTCAATCCCGCATGTTGAATTTATTATGCGCGCTCTGTTGGTCCTTTATCTCATTTAACATATTATTATTATTCTTACTCTCCTCTACGAATTGACAAATTTTGATGTTTTGTAACGTTTTCCACCGAGAAAATAAGGCGTTTATTGTGTTGTTAATTAATTGATTTACCTCAATTTCGTCTTCCTAGTGCCCATCAGTATATTGTGATTCTAGAAATCGGACTAGCTAAATACGCAGGCACGTATATACTCTAAACACTAAGAAAAAAGGAAAATAAAGCAGAGTTGAGTGGGAGAGGTGCAAAGCCGAGTAGAGTGTTGTAGAGGAGAGCAGAACAGACCAAAGCAGTGCAGAGTAGAGCAGACCAAATGATCAACGCAGTGCAGAGCAGAGCAGACCAAATGATCAACGCAGTGCAGACCAATGCAGTGCAGATCAAAACAGTGTCGAGCAGAACTGATCAGCTTTTATAATATAGCAGAAAATAATTACAAGCAAAAAAACTCAATCTAAAAACTAAATTTCGTTGATGAAAAACTCTCTCCAAGAATCATCAACGGCAATGGAATCGCTCTTGATTTCAAGATGGCACATAACGAGCAATTAATTGGATTGATTTTTGTGGCTAGAGCCTCGTAGAGGCCCTACTCAAGTGTATTAAGGCCTGACTATTATGCAAATTAGGAAGTAACCATTTTCGCTCATAAAACACGGAGGTTTAAAGATATCGCAAAGATTTCTTGGGAGATGATGTAGCTCCACATTATGAACACTTTGATAGCAAACGTCTTTTCGAAAATGGGGTACACAGACCCTTAACCTATCTCACTGAAATTCACAGTGTTATTAGACATTTGGCTCAGGTATATGATGCCGTCTTTTAATCCTGTCCATCACTTTTGGGGAAAAAGTTATTAGGAAAAAACATTTTTTCATGTTAGGTCTTTCCACAGAGTATTTTTTCAATATTAAAAGACATTGTCTGAAAGAGCATAAGAAAAGAAATAAAATAAGATATAAATTGTTTAAATCGAAAAGATCTTTGTGTACCCCATTTGTAATCAAAAATTCCAATAAAATAATTCGTTGTAATATGTCACGTGACACTCCCTCAAAGTTTGAAGTCTCACATAAAGTTTCGACTCATGTATATTCGACAAAATGTATGAATTTTTTTAAGATCTTGATAACATGAGGAGCCCCAGGCTAAAAAATTTGGTTCTTGCGACGAAATTCTTTCGCTGCAAACTGCATATTTGAGGTAGCGATTGGTGTTGGAAAAGCAGAGAGGTGTTGCAGATACGGACTTTAACTGTCAACGTCCCTTTTGTTATTAGTTTCTGCCTGGGGAGCGTGGCCCTCTACTCTGAATTATAACTGTCAACAAATATACGTGATTGTCTTTATTTTGTAAAGCTACAATTAATGTTGTGAGTATTCGCTTTCTTTATAGAGTTGTTCTCTTGGATCGCGAGGCGAGCGCCGAAGGCGCGAGAAGCGAAATCGTGTGACTCTCCTATCAAGTAAATAAACTTCGGAACGAGACGATAAACCTGGAACCCAGGGACAACGAATACTCTTGAAAAATTCATATCAACTGATCGAGCTAACCCTTCAGAAATACTTCAATTTTTCTCGCTTGTTAATCATGGCTCAAGGAACTCGCTAGTCTGGTAATCGTCCGGAGAAATATTTCGTCCTTTGAGAGCCGTATGAAAGAAGTTGCGAGCATGAAACTGAAACAATATACATGTATTAACTCGCCTTGTGTCCACATTAATTATTACAATTATTCGCATAACGTTACAATTGTTATTCAGTCACAGTTATCGTACGTCAACCCAATGAATATCAGGCGAGACACCCGAACATTCTTCCTTGCCTTCAGGCGTGCCACCCGTGCAAGGGGGTATTTGCTGTCGTTATTTCTATAAATGCATCATTATTCTGTTAGAGTTATCGTACGTCAACCCAATGAATATCAGGCGAGACACCCGAACATTCTTGCTTGCCTCCAGGCGTGCCACCCGTGCAAGGGGGTATTTGCTGTTGTTATTTCTAATGCATCATTATTCAGTTAGAGTTATCGTACGTGAACCCAATGAATATCAGGCGAGACACCCGAACATTCTTCCTTGCCTTCAGTCGTGCCACCCGTGCAAGGGGGTATTTGTATCTAGTTATTAGGACATGACTTTTCGAGGGCATATTGTTTATTTGTGGCCCGAGTAGCTTCATTTGCGCCCGAGAGGTATGATGCCTGTCCGTAAAAATGGTTTGAGTTTGAAATACAAAAAATAAAAAGGGTTGAATATGTTCAATAAAAGACTTCCGTTATATGAAGGACCTACAGGACCCTATGCCGCCTATGCAGGACCCTACTGAAAATCGCTTTGCGAGTAGGTTTCCTGGGTAAATTTATCATTATTATTATTATTATGGTGCGACGTCTTACCTAAATTTTCTGATTGAGACAATCCATTTTTTTAGTTATGAGAAACGTCTGAAGTCACTGTTCCCTTCGTATTACCGTAGTCTAGCTTTCACGCGTTCAGATATACTGGGGAGGTTTAATTGGCATCGGGAATGCCTGAGTTCAGCAATCATTGGTGAGGACATCTTGCTTGTTTTGGTGCCCTGTCTTTGAATTGGTGGGCTTTTCATTAGAAGCCGTTTACGGCATTTAACGTTGTTAGCTTTACCTTGCTTCTAGTTGCCTTCACTTCAGGGGCCTTCACTTTGTCTCCAGTGGACAGTCGAGGTGACTTTCTTTTTGTTTGCTTTTGCTCAGAAGACCCTCAGAAGAAATTGCATTTTCGATGCCTTGTTTATTTATGGACTCGAATAACTCTTTGAAGGCGCTCAAAACTTCACTGTTGCTTTTGCCTTCTTTGTAGGATAGGACACCAGCCAACACACCTAACGTAGATCCCACGTAAACCTTTGTTGCCCTGGATTTGGTACTTCGTTTTGATTTTGCAATGAAGCATTCGGCGGGAACTGCCGGCCCATCGATTTGTGAAATTAAACTGATGTCGATTTGTCTGACTTCTCTCGTTAAAAGGCAAAAGACATGATACGTACTGAAAACGCTCTAGGTTCTGTACCACAGATATCAGAATTTAACGCGTACCAGCAACGATTTTCTTGGTTTGGTACGACAACTCGGTATAACATAATAGCCTCGTTGAGTCCTCATGAAGAATGACCTTTTACCACGGATTCAAACTTAGCTTAGGTTTCAAATTTAAGCGCCAATTGCCTTTCATAACCATATAAAGAATAAACCCATTTAAAAATGTCAGCACAATAAAGATTTCTGTTTCAAGCATGTCAACGGCTCATATCGACTGTTGAGCTGTGATGCCTGCTGTTCGGAGCTAATCCCCTTATTAATCCCGGGATTATTTACACTTTACAAACCACAAGACTGAACCAAAATGTTGGGCTCGGGGCTCCTCATACAACAGACCACGATAATTTTAAAACCTATATTTTCGAAAATCGGGCCTAAGTCAAGCCTTAATATACTTGAGTAGCCATATTATGTCATCGTGCTGTAAGTGAGTAACCCGGCACCACAGGAACTCCACGCTCGGCAAAACTTCGGCAAAAGTCGACACTCGGTAAACTTCGGGACCAATTAGCAGTTTGGAATGACCTTCAGCACTGACAAAGAAAAAGACTCGGAACCAATCATCAGCTCGTAAGCTGATGGAATAAATAATGTAACCAACTTGGTCACACTTGCTCCTTTTCAGGAATAGAGCAGTTTTAATTTCGTAAGACTGTGAAAAGTCAGTCACGACATAGCACGTTCACGATACAGCACGTTCACATCACGACACGTTAACGGTCACAACACTTTCACGATCACGTAAACAATCACACGTTCACGGCACGGCAAGTTCACACTGAAATTTTGAATGTTTTTATACACTTATCATCACGGCACCGACAAGATCACGGCAAACCGCGGTCTGTGACATACAGTAGGCTCGTAACGTGGTATATTTTCGTCTCACTGATTCCGGGATTTTTCGGAAATTTTGATCCCTGAGCCCATATTTTTAGACATTTTTGATCCCTGATCCTTGGTGTAAAAAACTGAGCTGATCCCTGATCCTGACCCAATGTCCCTGATCCTCGATCCCACCCATTTGATCCCTGTTCTCTGATCCCTGATACTGGCCATAATTTGGGGCTTGATCCCTGATCCCATATACCATGTTACGAGCCTGATACAGGCATACTAAAAGACGTACAAGCAGCCCAAGCTCACTATTTGGCAATAGTCTAGTTCCGAGATACACTTCACCTGCCACATACAATTAAGGATTTAGAACGACGGTTACGTGCCAAAACTCTTGTCTTGTTACGCATGACTGAGCTTTATGCACGTAGCCTCGTCTTGATTTCTTTGTACGTGGCATGCAAGTGAAGTGTATCTCGGAAGTCGGCTGTTCAAACGTCAACATATAACTTAAGTACACATATTAATTCTGAAACTCTAAAATACGAACTTTGGCAAATATTATTACAAAATACAGTAATACATTTCATATGCCTTGAATATATAAAGCCTTAATTCAAGTTTTTTTTTAATATATATATATATGGAATAATTTTGCCCATATTATGGTGGCAAAGCCAATCCAAAAACACATCAAGTTTCTTAGCTTGTGTGATCAAACATAAATTCAGTGCATTAGTGATTCATGAAAAATCTAATGATCCTGATTCTGGTACATGACAGAAACTGATAAGAGTTTGAAATGAGTTTCTTGTCATGATAAATAGAATTCCAAAAATATATAGCTTATAGAGGAGCAAAAATGTGGAATTCATTGCCCAATGAAATAAAGTCCATAGAGCACATAAAGACTTTTAAGAAACACCTTATAAATCATATAATAGTATCTCGTTAGTATATATATTTTTATCTTTTATTTTAATTTTATATTCGAAATTTTTAAAAAACTGTACAGTATATTTAGTATCTTAGTTTATATTGTTGCTGAAAAGCCTTTTTTAAGGAGCTCAATAAAGTTTGTATATATGTATGTATGTATGAACTGAACAAATTTGTTGAAATGGGTTTACAAGTCTTTCTTCAATTCACATGACAGATCATGTAGCAATAGATTCAAGTTGGCACTGGATCATTTTTCAAATCCACATATTCACTATATTTTGCAAAACCTCAGCCTTGCCTTGAATCTAATGTTTCATCATCAAACAAGCAAATGTGAGAAAGATCTATTGAGTGAATATGTTGTTTGTACTAGAATCACCAAGCCAGGTTCCCTGTGACAGAGTGCATTAAGATGTCTAGCTTTATGGCTATCCCTAAAGTATATGTGGGGGGACTCCTATATATAAGAGGGCAGGCATGCTTGTCGGAAATTTTGAAAATGATCCCTAACAGGTACCTGAGTCTTATCTTGGTGGGAGTGGCAACTATCAATTTCTACCCTTAAAAGGTACCCATTCAAATTAAAACAAAAACTTGAAGAATCCAAAATATAAAAACTACTTTATCGATGTGCCCAAGAGGCACAAGTCAGTTTTTTTAAATCATCCCAGTAATGCTGGCATTTTAGGTATTTTATTTACCGAGAAACACCCTAAAAGGTACCTGATAAGTCTCTGGTGGTCCACTAAAGTCTGAGAGATCCTAAAAAGGTACCAGATCATTGATTTTGATCCCTAAAAGGTACAACAAGCATCCTCACCCATTTCTTATCAGAGTCTTCCCCCCCTGGGGATTGTGACTGGTCCTAAAAAATTATAGAATATTTATTTCAAGTACCTGTTAAGCAAGTCTCACTATTTCAATTTTCACTGAAACAGTTTAACATAGAAGTAAGTGCAAGAACTGCTTGGATCTTGGCTCATTTTTTAATGTGGGTCTTGCAGTCTGCGCAGATCTTGGAATAACAACTGGCTAGTCAGCTAGCCTGAGCAAAGAGTAGCCTGTTTAGCTGGTCTTAGAGGACTCGGAAAAGGGGGAAGGAGAGATGTTTCTTCTCCCCTTTTTGCCTTGTCTCCTTTCTTTCCCCACCCAGCCCTCCCATACACACACACACATATCCAATCACAGGCGTACCTTCCTCTAAGTTTGTGGTTTGGGCTTCCTGTGTCACAGTTGAATTTCCGTTGGTTTCAAACAAGCTAAAATGTAGTGATGTTCTTCTACATGTAGTGAGCATACGTCTTCCTCTAATAACTCTCTAAAAACTCATTGGACGACAAAACAAAACTCATATCTGATAAACATAAGGATTGAAGCTTATTTTGACACAATATTTTGAATTTCAAGATGTAGAGCAATCAAGTAATATCTCCAGTGAAAAGCACTACATTTCAGCTTGTTTGAAAAGGCTATTCAACCGTGACATAGGAAGCCCAAAACACAAACTGAGAGGATGGTATGGCTGTGATCCAATCTAATCCCTTAACTGCAAGCTAATGATGTTGTCATCATCTACAATCATGGATAATCCATGTTCTGCTAGTCTCCCTCGCAGCCGCTCCTAGTGTCGTCACGCAAGGAGGAATCCTTGCGTGACGACACTAGGAGCGGCTGCGAGGGAGACTATGTTCTGCAGGCGGCAGCCACAAACTCCCTATGCAGCTATGCAGGCTTAAATTATTTCATTAACAATCTCGATGGAAATCTGAAAACTATTACAAATTTGTCAATCATTATGTCACAATAACTGTCCAATCTATAAACATATATAAGATATCTACAAAGGATAAAGAGGATTGCTGGAGTTTGTGGAGTATTTCCGATACATCATTGATGGTGTTATTCCAGGTCGAACTTTATTGGAGTTACGCTGAACTTGGTATCGGCTCCTGTGCTCTCGACGTTGATACCACATCAATGGGCAAAGCATCAATGACATCTCATACTTGTAATCATTGCAATAATTAGCAAGAAGCAAGGCTAACGATGCACCAAAACAGTAAGTCAGAATCTCTGTCACCCCATCTGCAGCTTCATGAACACTATTGTGTTGACTGTTATCCAGAAGCAGGAAGATGCACCTTGGAATCCAAAATATTATAAAGCTGAACAGGATTTTAATCACAACTTCCGCCCATGATGACTCTTGGGAAAATGTTGGACAATCACTGTAGTCCAAATTCTTGATCTTTAGACCACTGACATCAACTGAGCGGGAATGATTAAGACGTGCCTTGGTGATTCGGCAGTGAAGAACAAGCATGAGGACAACTGGTATGAGTACTATGATGGTCACAAAGCAATATATAAAGTGACGGCTGTAGATACGGTTCAATTTACAATCCCATAAAGGCTCGCTTCTCTTTCCTAGCTGCGCAGGAGCAAATGTCAGCAATGCTGCCAAACCCCAAAAGAGCACAATCAAGCCAAAACATCTGCATGGTGAAATCAGCCTGGTATACGTTCCTGATCTTGGAATCGAGAAGTAACGATCAACGCTCAACGCTGCTAAAGAAAACACCGTCACAGTGCAACTGAATGCAAACATTCCACTGTAGACTTCACAGAGACTGGAACTCTCAATCCAAGCGGGTTTGTTCAAGAAACTCACAATTCTCACAGGCAAAACAGAAACGGCCATTAGAAGATTTCCAAACGCAAGACTCAGGACATAACAGTGGGAAGTGATGTAGAGTCGAGCGCTGGTGTTCCTGATAACTGCGAGGACTACAGTTAAGTTGCCGATAACAGTAAAGCACAGGACGATCACAAAGGCCACCGCTGTGACGATGTCGCCAGTATTCGAAGACAAGCTCGTCAAAGTTGACGACCCATTGTTGAAGATTCTTGAATCGGGAAACTTTTCAACTTGGCTCGGATTGGAAGTCATGGCTCTAATAAAAAAGTTGATAAATCTTAAAGTCCATGCAAAAAGTCAAAACTTCAAACCACAAATTCCTTAGATGACGGCTCACAGTTCACGTTATGATCTTCGAGTTTCGTCGAAATTGGCGATCAATTCGAAGAATAATTGATCAGAGCTTCGAATATACGCTAAATCAAAGTTTTGAAAGAACTACTAAGCAATAAATCAAGTTATTCGGAGTTTCAGTTGGAACAAGAATCAAAACTCCAAACCACGAACTCCAAATCAGCTTCCCAGATCAGATCATGTACGTAATAGAACCCGCAAGCCACTTTTTGTAAATTCCGTTCGAAATCACGATCAAAGCTTCGAAAGAATGTTCGATCATTAAATCGAGTCAATCTGAACTTTCAGCTAGTAGCTTTCTTCGTTCAAAACACCACTATTTGTTCTCCAGCGAACTGCAACGACAACGACGCCACGATAATCCTATCAGGCATTCTGGTTGTCGTGGCAACGATCAGAAAACAAAGGGGTTACATTTCCGGGGATGAAGTCCGAAATAATGGAGGCGTGCAGATGTATTTTGATATCTTTATCTTTTGTATTGAATTGTTTTTAGGTACAACTTTTATGATTTTGGCGAATAACAGTGAAAAGTACATTTTACCTCACTTTATATGCGACACGCATTTTTTTCCAGATTTTTTTCTAAATATTCGCGAAAATCGCAAAATTGAAGCAAAAAAGATGACAGCGAGGTACACAATAATGTGACTTTTGAAATCCAAATCGCGAAAAAGTTACATTTATTTTGATACTTAGTTTACGAGCATTAGTTCCGTTTTTAGAAAATGTATTTCATGCAGATTAGTAGGATCGATGATTATTTGATTTATTTACTTTAAATGTTTTGATATTTCTTTTCTTTTCTTTTTCCTATTCTTTCCTTTCTTTTCCTTTCCTATCCTTTCCTTTCCTTTCCTTTCCTTTCCCTTTCTTTTCTTTTCTTTTCTTTTCTTTTCTTTTCTTTTCTTTTCTTTTCTTTTCTGTTCTGTTCTGTTCTGTTCTGTTCTGTTCTGTTCTGTTCTGTTCTGTTCTTTTCTTTTCTTTTCTTTTTTCTTTTGTTTTCTTTTGTTTTCTTTTGTTTTCTTTTGTTTTGTTTTGTTTTGTTTTCTTTTCTTTTCTTTTCTTTTCTTTTCTTTTCCTTTCTTTTCTTTTCTGTTCTTTTCTTTTCTGTTCTTTTCTTTTCTGTTCTGTTCTGTTCTATTTAATTGAAATAAGATAATATATAAGCTGGCGAAGGAATCTGCCAATCGCGCGCACTTTTTTGCTTGCTCATCGGAGCACACAGCGCGCTCTGGTCTCGTTACATCACCCGTAACAAATTGACTGCGCTTAAATGAACCGTAAATATGTCAAGAAAAACATCAATAATTGATTAGAGGAAGGGATACAGCAATAATTAGGTCATTACTAGGGTCTTACCTACTAATTTCCGTAGGATTTTTGATAGTATTTTGACGCAACAGAATCATATCATGACAGTTAAGGATTCTCTGAGATCTCTTTTCGTTGTCATTTTGGTGTGTGGAATTGTTGATCTCGAAGTCATCACTGCCAGACCATATGAAGGTGAAACATTGTAACCTTATTTGTTATATTCTAATTTCTATTCCTTTAACGTAAAATTTCTTTTTTCTCTTTCCAAAAAGTTAAATAATTGCTAAATTCACTGAATTTGGTATTTTCACGCGTTCTTCGGTGTTGGTATCTGAAACCGCGTGAATCAACCCTTGCAAACTAAAAGTACATTTAGTGCGTGGTTGACCGTACATGACCGTATTAAGCTCGGTGTTCCTATATCCAATGGTGTCCGTATTAAAAGCGTGTCTGTATCATGTAGTCTCCATATATTAAGTGGGTGAATGCGTTATGGAAGTGGGCGATTGCGCATTGCGTTGTGTGCTTACCACATTGGAACTTTTATATATTATATTAGGTAGACTGATTCCCTCGGTCGACCAACACAGGAAGCCCAAAGAGCGAACAGACCGACATATGGAATCGGTCTATAATATATTGGTGAACTATGTGATTTTTTTATAATTTCAGAGGGAGCACCGGATTTTCTCTTCCAAAGTGAATCCAAAGACCCAATCCTTGCACTCCCTGATAACGCAGTCTGGGCTTCCTCTGGCTCGGGTTCTGAATCAGATGATGAGCGGGGAGGGAAAGTCGACAAACACAAAACTAAGGTAAACGCTAAAAAGCACCAAGTCGAGGCTACAGCTGATAATATTCAAGACAACGTAAAGTCTTTCAAACCTCCTGAAGCCAAAACCGACGTCCGCGAAATTAAGGCTAAAGTTGGTTATAGTGAAATCAATAACATTTACCATGGGGCTTTAAAAGATAAGTCTCAAGTCGAGGCTAAGGTGACGGAGCCTAGAGAAGCCCAAAAGGCAGCAGCTTCTTTTTCAAAAATGCCAAAATTCAATTCTATATCAGAAGAACTGAAGTGGAAATTTAATAAAGCAAGAAACAGTTTAAAACAGGCTAAACAATACGTAAAATTGGCCTTTCTCACGGCAGCAAAGAAGAATAAGGGGACGAAGAATGAAAAAGAAGTCAAAAACATCATTACTAAGACCGAAATTGCTCTTGTTCATGCTGGAGAGAAAATGGGACTTGACTATGTACACTACAAGTAAATCGCCGATCAGCGAAATAAATAGGAGTGACTTGTTGATTTAACTCGTGCTGTGATTTTGATTGGATGATAAACACGTACCAAGAACGCTGAAGTTGGTTAAAAACTACACTGAAACTACACATAGCATTGGCACCCATACTGTCACGCAACAATACCACGTGATATTGTCACACATTATGATATAGTCACGCACTATCGTCACAAAGAAATCATGGAACTTTCACAATGTTTGCAAGTCACAATATCAAAGGGTCGACATACAATGCAATATATGCAACTTTACAACCTATGTGTGAAATTAAACATTGCACAACGTAATATAGACAGGGACCACGGAGCACCTTGAAAAGTGGGGGAATAGCATTTGAAAATAAAGAAGACTATCCAAACAGAACATTTGACTAGGTAGCACGGAAAGTGGGGGGCTTAGCCCCTCCCTAGCGCCCCCTCCCCCCGCCCCGTCTACGCGGTCCCTGATAGAATCCGTTATGCAGAAGCACCACTGGCTGAGATGTCGGACTCTGCTCTCTTGTTCATTACTGGAACCTTTTTATGATGCAATTTAATGCAGAGTTCTTTATTTTGAGCATTGTTCCATTGAGCAGTGATTCTCTGTTAACTGATACAGTTGCGAGCCTCTTTAAATCGAAACTGCCCACTAGAGAATAGCCTGTTTTCCCCAAGGGAAGGAGGAAAGTGGATGATGTACCCAGCTGTCCGAAAATCAGGCTAACTTAAAAACACTACCACCAGACAGTAGTGGGGGAGGAGGAGGGGAGAGGCCGGGGAGTGGTTGCAGAAACCCTAATACAACCAATGTTATCTGCGGTAGAAAAGGATGATATTAGAGTGCACGCCATATAGTCCGTGAAACAAAACTTCACATGTATTGTCTAATAGGCGATATGCACAAACAGGCCACGGGAACCTATCTGTCCCTAATCAAGCAGCACTGTAAGAATGAACTCCAGAATGGAAAGAGCGTCTCATTATTAGTAAAATAGCAAAGTTTCAGCTCATAACATGTAATACAAGACAAATGACAGTGAATTTAGGATTCAATTTTTTCTTAAGTTCGTTTGGAAAAACGTGTTGTGGATGGCAAGCTCGTGCCACAGCGCGTTTTCCCGAAGGAATCTCAAGAATATATTTCATCTTAAATTTGTTGTCATTTTTGTTCTCATTCATCTTATAAACTGAAACTTTGTACTTTTACTAATATCGAGATTCTCTTTCCATTTCTGGAGTTCATTTTGACACTGGTGCTTGATTTAAGGGGTTGTGGTCACGTGACCTGTTAGTGCATATCGCCTACTGCACTATTTTGTATAAACTTGTGGATAGCACTGAAGCAGAACAAACAACAATAGCATATCTTGCCGTCTTTGTGTTTCTTTGTGTAGTTCATTCCTCAGTGAATTACTATTACGCGCTAAATAGTTAGTAGTTATTTCAAGGATATATGGCGTTCATTCTGCTGTTTTATTGTAAGAGGAAGTTCTGTTAATCTAGGCAGGACTGGACATATGAGGGAATGTGGAATCTAGTTTGCCCACATCCTAGTTTGATGAGGTGCCGCGGGAACCTCCATTGTAAAAGGATCGGGTATGCTCGTCGGACATTTTCAAAAATACCCCTAAAAGATACCAGAAGTCTTTTAAAAGGGTGTGGCTGGGCAATTTTTAACCCCTAAGAGATACCAGCGATAACAAGCTAATAAACATTATTATCATGAACATAAAATTGAACGGTCGACACACTTTTGTTGGGCAAATTTCTTCCATTTGAGAACAAGATAATAAGTGATGGGCTCTTTCGATACCCTAAAAGATACCAGGAAATGCTAAAACTCTAAACTTCAATTTTAACATCCTAAAAGATACCAAATCACTGATTTCTACCCCTAAGATACGATGAGCATACCCGATCATTCACACACCAATTAAGCACTCATAGTTATATTAGTGTTAATAAAATATTGCCAGGAAACCCAAATGACCATGTCCATCATTGTCTCTCTAGTTTATAGCATATAAAATTGTAAAAATATATAGAAAAAAAGCTTTAAATTTCATTAAATAATCTGAAAAAGTCCTGGATCAAGTAAAGACTAGACTGCGAGTCAGCTACGTTTTTAGCTCGTGGATTGCAAATCCACGAGTTATAGTGAGGGGTCGAAATATGCAAATGTGTCACTCACTCGAACATTGTTAAACTATGCTACTGCGCATGCTCGACGTGATTGACCGCAGGCCGAAAGTAATGTGGGCTCTGGTTTATTCCGGGACTCCCGACCTATTCACAGATCAACGATATTTGCTTTTCACTATTTATGTTGAAATCAGACTAGACAAAATTTATATTTAGTTAAGAACAGAAAGACTATACAAAACATATGTTTCAAAATAGCTAGTTTATGATCCATCCGGAAAAAAAATCCATAAGACTTACATTTAGGTATAATAATTTTATTTGTATTATAATAATATATTTTGTCACCCTCATTTTTGGGGTGGATATGAATATGAATTGCACATCTAGCTCCTATAATCCCATCATTCCGACTTCCATATTATATTCTACCATGCAAGAAAAAGAATTGCTATGTGTAAATCTCTAGATCTCTAAACAACAACCCTGGATGGGTTTAAGGTGATTCCTCTGTTTTGCACCGCGCACGTCTACCGCGCATGGTTCAGAAAGCACAGTATTACGACTTTGTCAGCATTTTCATTCAAATTACGACTAAAAATGCTGAAAAACACAATTTGAAACAATTATGCAAGTTTTGGTGCGAGAAATAGTGAGTTTTGTCAAACTCGCCCCAGTACCTTCTCGGAAAAGTGCAGATTTTACCACAAATTTGATGGTAATTTTGAGAATAACTCTCTAACGAGCACGGTGACCCCCATTTTTTATTTCAAATTTTGCTTTCTTGTTATGATTTACAAAACATATTTGAAAATTAAGAAAAGGTATAGGTAGAAACATTGAAAAAATGACGTTTTTCGTGAGTATTTGGACACTAAAATGTCCAAACTCGAACGTTTCCGCGCGAAAGTGCTTTCTCAAATTTGTAAAAAAAAGTCCTTAAATGCATTTTATCAAGCTTAAAATGGTCTTTCTTAAGAGACAACTCGCCATTTAATCTTATTCTACTACAATGCTGCTAACTCTGAGTCTATCATCTTATTTCTGAGACCCGATTGACTTATCGACGAATTAGCCGGAATACATCGAACGTGCGCGAGAAATCGCTAAAACACCCTTTCAAGCCAAATATTTCTTAAAAGAGCATGGTGACCCCCTCGTTTTTTGTTAGTTAAAAAATAAGTAACTCAAAATCTACAAAATATCCAATTTATAGCGATTTTTATAGGTAGGATCAATTACCGAGGAATCACCTTAAGTGGTGTTGTATAATATGTAAAGGCGGTGTTACACGAGACGATTTTTAACGACGACTTTCCGCGCAACGTTGCAACAACTTGCAATATTTTGCGTTGCGAGTTTCTGACTTGGATTCAAAAACTCGCAACGCGTTGCCGAAGCGAAAATTGCAAGGAAAATCGTTCCAAGTGTCATGTTACACGAGAAAGATTTTTAACGCAACGCCGTTGCGCTGAAAATCGTCGTTAAAAATCGTCTCGTGTAACACCGCCTTAAGGGTGTACAGGCCTAGCATGATCAAGTGACAGCTGGCATGCTGAATAGCAGGAAATGTTTTTTCTCAGCATATATTGCATGATGTATTGTATTCAGGTTCAGACTTCTTTGTCTTCCAAGCTACTGCTGGGTTGTATGTGACATCATGGCAGCCATCTTGGATGAACTTCTATAAAAGATTTGTTTATTGTTATTTCATCCGACATGGCTACCACTTCATTGTGTTTTGATTCCTGAAGGAATAGACAAAAATCAGCAATTGTGTTGTACCAAGTTCTTTGTTCTTGGTTATCTTCTATTCTGTTTATCTATCTATTGATTTTTGTTGTTGTTGTTGTTGTTGCATTCATGCTTTAGTCCTGGTTTTCACGAGTGATGGAAACACAAGAAGTACAAGAAGATCCAAGCAACATATGCAAACTCAGTAATGCACCCAGTCATCATCTTTTTTCACACGAGAAAATGCGACACTGAGTCTGCATATGTTGCGTCTGCTTCACTTG
Source organism: Telmatactis stephensoni (assembly GCA_029948255.1). Lineage (NCBI taxonomy): Eukaryota > Metazoa > Cnidaria > Anthozoa > Actiniaria > Isophelliidae > Telmatactis > Telmatactis stephensoni. The sequence continues at coordinate 98,727 of JALIZF010001007.1, read as the reverse complement.
TGAAAACCAGGTGTTCTACGGCACAGAAAAAGAAATAGAAGAAATAGGAGATTCTTTTGTTCCTGCTGCCCAACATGGCTGCTTTCACATGGTTGTACAAAGCCCGTAAAATGAAAAATAAAGACAAATCTATATGGTTGCTTTGTAGGTCAATTGACTTCTCTCATTCACAAATGAAGGACCGGGGTCCATTAAATTTAAAAATCTGATGACTCAAATTTGACTTCTCCTTATAAGATAGGAGAAATAAAAGTTCAGGGGGTTCATTTAGATTTTATACTGGAAGGCATCTGGCTATGACACCATGGCAAGACTGGCCCAGACATATTAATCTATAATCAGAAGTTGGTTTGAGTTTCTAGACACCATGCAATGGCAGATATAGATAATTATTTTAAAAGGAAGGGGCACCATCAAGATTAAAAGAGCCAATTTTTGGGAGTGGGTTATTTTTGGCACGTGTGAACTCAAAAAAGTAATTTTAGAACGGCTTTTATGCGGTATATTGTGTGCGTAAGAATGGTTGTTTTCCCTTCTAAAATAAATTTTTCTCAAAGGAAAAGAGGAAAGGAGGGGAAAGAAAGGGGGAACTGAGGAAAGCCAATTTGCCCAGTGTTTGACCCTAAATGAACCCACTGAAAGCTCTATTTGATTTTGATTTCTTCTTGCTTAGAATCCTGAATATAGAAAATTCATATCATACTAAATTTCAAGAAAACAAGATAACAGCTGATGCAATACCAAATATAATATATTTGTGAATTTAAATAAATTTAAATATTTCCAGTGAGGTATAGTTAAGATACATGATTTCGGTCCCTTGAAGGGTAAATAATTAGTGAAATTGACCCAGTAGTAATTACAGAGTAAATAACAATGTTTCTCCCTTGAAGGGTAAATAATTTGTAAAATTGACCCTGGCATTGGTAAATACAGAAAAAATGTGAGCCCGGTAGTAATTACAGAGTTAATAACAATAATTTAAATGAAAATAAATCTATGATTTTGAAATTATTTACAACCCATTAACAAGAAACAACATCCTCAGAAATTGTATGTTGTCCAAAAATTGATCAGAAGACATTAGTGCAAAAACAACATGCAAAACAACAAAGTGCTTTCTGATCAAAGTAAACATTCTCTTCAAAAATCTTTTATTTTCAAAGGAGAATTCAGTCTTTGATCAGAGATCACTTAATATGCTATTTTTGCAGGGATGCCTTCAATTGCTAACAGCACTGGGAATGCATTCTATTGGAAAGACTGTCTGGTGCAATTTAAATGATTTATAAGCATTAATGCAAATAAAAATGCACAACAAAATCAGTCAATAGCTTATCTGAGGATGTTGAAATTTGTATTTTATAACATCAACAACTTCACACAACTCTACACTTCATGATTTTCTATCTTACATCCAAGCCACATTAACTATTGACTATTTCATGTCATTTTAAAATATTTTCTTGGACATTAAATAATTTATCATATTGACCCAATGACATTATTTATATTTTTTGACAAATGATGTCATTTAAATAATAAATGTTACTACTTCTGTTATTTCAATTGACGGAGTTCGTGCAAGCTAGCAATCCAAGATCTCTGATCAAAATCCAATTTCTGCCTTTGAGTCAAAAGAGCTGAAGAGAGAGAAACTTTGAGCAGATATCACTTGCATTGCATTAAGATAATTTGTGCTAAATGTACATTTATAAATAATATTCATTCGGATATAGAGAAATGTTGAAGATATGAGAAATTAGGAAAGTTAAAGTACCTGGTTGCACGCCCTATGAGAGAGGGGAAAAAAATCCCTGACTCAAGTGGGACTCGAATCAACAACCCATGGGATAGATGCCCAGCGCTCTACCAACTTGCACTATTCTGTCTAGAGAAATATTGTGTGATTCCAAAAATATCCACACCCCACCAGAGGGATAAATAGATCTCCCAATCCCTTGAACTTTCAATTTGCTTCCGTACAAAATTATCCCTGACTGCCTCCTCCTGACAATTTCTAATTCCTTCCGTGGTATAACATTAAGTAAAACTGATGTTGAAGTGTGATGTTTCAATGTTGCTAACATCATTATGAAGCAAAGTTATTCAAATTATTCTGACTGGTAATCAGTTTTGCTTGATAATGATGTTGGCAACATCAAAGCATCACACTTCAACGTCAGTTTTATTCTTTGTTATAAAAATCATAAGCCAAACTTCCATGGTATAGTATGCATATTTTTTGGGAATGTACACTGTGAAAAATACAGTACAAGATTGTGCGATGCAAGCACTTCTCTAATGACCTCAAAAGAACTGCAAATTAGCCATATGATTCATCATTCTATACACCTCACTCCTAATGACTTAAATCCCGAATAGTACAGAACTATTTGGCACAGTTTCTGAATTTCTACCTCAATTCCACTTAATAAAACACTCAAATATAACCACAACATATTAAGATACAGTCTGTAAGAATAGAGTGGTTTTTGTATGAGTGGGAACTTTCCACGCAGTACTGTAACCGTATCATTACCGTAAGTCAATACAAACATTAGAAATTCCTGCTGTAACCGTAATATGCAGTGACTGTGCTGTTTTCCCAGTCATACGAAATTGGCTCTAAATCTTGAGGATGCAGTAATGTACTTGTCCTTCAAATTAAGTCCTCTGTGTAAGCCCTTATAAATAGTCTATTCCTTGTGGCTGCCTCAAATTGTCTTGGACAAATATGAATACTCCTTTCCCATGAAATATATAACTTTTGTTTTGATAATCTCAAAGCAACCAACACTAAACACAGTGAATGTTCACGATAATATTGTCTCTCTCATGTGGTGGGATTCCTGTAGGTCAAACGTGAGGAGAGCTGGGCCAAATGCAGTTGCCAAGTCCACCTCTGTCATTCAACCAAAGAATAGCAATCTTCATTTAAATTTACATTCAAAATTTGGCTTTGGAAATTTGTGCCCATAAGATTATCATAAATAAAATACTGAAGCAAAATTCTCTTGCAACCAATAAATTGTTTGAGCCCCACGACCTGCATGGGATATTATTAGGATATCATTAGATAAATGTGTTCTTATTGGAAATAAAATTTGCTCACAGTACAAGGCTACACTAAACAGTAAACTGACAGTCTAACGTTAAGGGGACAATGGCAAAATGCATGAAATAGTGACCTGTGATCAAATTGTAAGTTCTCCTCCAGATGCTTTTAAATATAGGAGAAACTATATTTTGATCAACAATCACTTTAATATAAAGCATTCTTGCATTATCTCATCATTCTATCATTGTCTTGCATTATGAATATTATGAAGTTTAGATAATATTGTATTTACAGTCAATGCAGGAAATTATGTAGTATAAATCAAGTACAACCCTTTCCTTTCACTAGTAGCAAAACCAAGCCGTCATCTAAACCTTGATTTGAAGAAATGCATTAAAAAGCACAGGGACGCCAATAAAAACTAGCTATGATTGAATGAGAGGAACGATTCATTAAATAATTATTATATATCTGGTATATTCAATTCAACTACATGTAACCAAATATATGATGGATTTCCTGTGTATTTTTTTGGAAAGAGAAGACCAGACCACACCAGTCAGAAAAACACACAGGTAGCCCATCAAATGCAAAAATATTACTTGTCTTCAAACATTGCTTCCAATACAGTGTCATTTGTCTCTCGTGTGTGACCACTCCTTAACTGTGTCCAGTGGTGATGAAGAGCTCGATATACAAACTCATATTGAGTATCTGTTTCTACCATGCCACCCCTAAAGAATATCAATGACACCAAGCGTTAGATGTCTAATTTGAAGGACTGTCAATGACTGAAGGGTTACATGGGTTACAGTGAACAGTTTGCACTACATGGTATGTGGTCGGTAACTGATTTCATCAACCACTTACAATAATAATAATAATATAATAATAATAATAATATTTATTTATAAAGCGCAAATTCAACACTACAGTTTTCAAATGCGCTAATTACCTTACTGTCACCTTAATGTTACCTTACCATCACCTTACCATGATCTTACCATTACCTTACTGACCTCTTATAACCATTATATTACCAATCACTTATCTAACACTTACCAACCACTTATCAACCACTTACTGACCACTTATCAACCACTTACCAACCACTTACCAACCACTTACCAACCACTTATAGATCACTTATCAACCACTTACCAACCACTTATTGACCACTTACCAACCACTTACCAACCACTTACCAACCACTTATAGATCACTTATCAACCACTTACCAACCACTTATTGACCACTTACCAACCACTTACCAACCACTTACCAACCACTTATAGATCACTTATCAACCATTTACCAACCACTTATTGACCACTTACCAACCACTTACCAACCACTTACCAACCACTTACCAACCACTTATAGATCACTTATCAACCACTTACCAACCACTTATTGACCACTTACCAACCACTTACCAACCACTTACCAACCACTTACCAACCACTTATAGATCACTTATCAACCACTTACCAACCACTTATTGACCACTTACCAACCACTTATCAACCACTTACCAACCACTTACCAACCACTTATAGATCACTTATCAACCATTTACCAACCACTTATTGACCACTTACCAACCACTTACCAACCACTTAAAGATCACTTACCAACCACTTGCCAACCACTTATCGACCACTTATCAACCACTTAAAGATCCCTTATCAACCACTTACCAACCACTTATTGACCTCTTACTGTACAGTGCAAATTGTTCACAATTACTACATGCATAGTGGCAAAGTTTGTCTCTCAGAGAGCAAAGAAGAGTTTTTAAGCATTTTTGAAAACAGTATCGTCATGACTGTCAGCAGGTCAATATATTCAGGAACATTTCACACATGGCTCAAATGTCATGGGACACTGTTCCACATTCAAAGGATATATCCAGTGTTTTCACTTACCTATCTATTCTCATAAGACATACAATTTTTAAAATATCTATACAATTTTCATTCTGAAATGAAGGAAAATGAGAAGCATGTAAAAATTATGCACTTAGAAGTGAACTAGGTAATCATGAATTTGTCTTACCTGAATTTGTTTAATGCCTATACTAGTGGCAGCAAAACATCCAGTTCTACCAATACCAGCACTGTTTAGAAAGAAACATTCACATCATTTGATTAGCATTTACCAAGCTATCTTGCATAGCTGTGCTTAACAGCAAATTTGAATTCATAGCAAAATTTAAATATTACAACATTGCATGTGTCCACCCCAATGTTGCATGCAATTTGCAGAAAAAGTTGCATTGTACATCTTGGACTTTTAAATGTAGCACTGACAAAGTAGATTTCATATGTGTGTGAAAATAGCACCACAAGGTCACGACAGTTATGGCAGGAATTTCAAATGTTTTTATAGACATCACGGCACTGATACGGTCATGGTACATTGCAGTCTGTTTTACACTCATATGAAATCTATCAGGGCAAGGCACAGTCTGTTTCACATTCATGGAGGGCGTCGTAAGGTGGGTATGGAAACTGCAAAATCGCAAACATACAAAATCTAAAGTCAAAAACCAAAAAACGGCAGGTTAAAATAAATAACCGCAAAACTGCATCAAAAATAACAAAACTGCATCACCTCAAACCCTTGCGTCTCCCTCATCATGCAATCACTGCTATCTAATAACTGCTGTCCCCCTCCTCATGCAACAACTGCTATGATCTACAATGCTACTTTTGCCTACCTGCAATGAACAACTGCTGGTCCACTTTTACCCCCTTCTCGTTCCTGTGCTAAATGGACTTCGTCTACTAACTGTAATAGTTGCCGTGGTGATTCTGGAACTCCATGGTCTGGCCATGCTGTATACCAATAGTGATAAACCCGCCGTGGAGCCTCTAAAGACTATTAAGGGATATTATTGGTTAAAAGATTTTAGTGATTGGTCAAAACGTCAAAACGTCGTTTGCTGGCAAAAGATGCTATAATATTGAACTATTATCCAACAAATAATGTGATTATATTGTTTAGAAAGTGCACAAAGTAAAATGTGATTGGTTGGAAACATAGATTCAAGTATAAAATGAGTGGATGATACATGATGCTGCTGAACTTCTATAGAACAAAATATGATTGGTAGAAAGTGCACAATGTCTTAATATGTAATATATAGCTGACTTCCAAGATACACTTCACCTGCCACTTACAAAAGTATCAAGGCGAGGCTAGGTGCATAATATAAAGCTCAGTCATTTGTAACAAGACAAAGTTTTAGCACATAGCCTTCTACTAATTATTCCTTTATATGGGACAGGTGAAGTATATCTTTGAATCGGCTACTGATTGGCCCAAAAACATGCTGTTAAACCTATATAGAACAAATAATGTGATTGGTTGAATGACAGCCATGTTCATGATGGTTGGTAAGTTTCTTATTTACAGAATTTTTCCATAGTTACCTGTGAATGACTGACATATAATGATGTAATTTGATAACCATCTCTTCCCAGTGCTGAATCAAATGTTACTACAACATCACCATACTTTTCTTGCATTCTAAATGTGGGATCTGGCCAGTATCTTTCACATTTTGTCTAGAGGCAAAACAAATTGCAAACATATCAAAATAAATATGATGATGATAATAAAGATTGTGATGAGAAAGTCAGCTCTAAATGATATCTATTGGAATGGAAGGAAGGAAAGAAGGAAGGGAGGGAGGGAGGGAGGGAAGGAGGGAGAGAGGGAGGAAGGGAGGGAGGAAGGTAAGAAGGAAGGAAGGGAGAGAGGGAGGGAGGGAGGGAGGGAGGGAGGGAGAGAGAGGGAGGGAGGAAGGTAAGAAGGAAGGAAGGGAGAAGGGAGGAAGGAAGGAAGGAAGGAAGGAAGGAAGGAAGTACGGAAGGAGAGGAAGGAAAGAAGGAAGGAAGGAAGAAGGAAGGAAGGAAGGAAGGAAGAGTAGGGAAGGGAAGGGAAGGGAAGGAAGGGAAGGGAAGGGAAGGAAGGGAAGGGAAGGGAAGGGAAGGGAAGGGAAGGGAAGGGAAGGGAAGGGAAGGGAAGGGAAGGGAAGGGAAGGGAAGGGAAGGGAAGGGAAGGGAAGGGAAGGGAAGGGAAGGGAAGGGAAGGGAAGGGAAGGGAAGGGAAGGGAAGGGAAGGGAAGGGAAGGGAAGGGAAGGGAAGGGAAGGGAAGGGAAGGGAAGGGAAGGGAAGGGAAGGGAAGGGAAGGGAAGGGAAGGGAAGGGAAGGGAAGGGAAGGGAAGGGAAGGGAAGGGAAGGGAAGGGAAGGGAAGGGAAGGAAAGGAAAGGAAAGAAGGAAGACATGAATCAGGGGAAGGAGGGAGTAAAGAAGGAAGGAAAGGAAAAAATATAATATTTTGGACAAGAACAGTAACAGACACATTACTATAAAATAACATGAGATGATTATGATGATGATGGTACGTACTGTGATGATACTGATACAGACGACAAATATCTCATACCTCATTTCTTTCTTTTAGTTTTGTAATCATGATAATAATAGGACAGTGGTGATACCATATCATTCTCCAGAAATCATTTATTGTACATGATAAAGGACCTATATAATAATAACACAAATGAAGGGATGCCAGTGAAAATGGCTTAAGTGACTTATTTGATGAATTAAATTTTCTCAAATTGTCAAAATTGATTTCACTTGGCTTTCTTTGGTAAAATTACATTATCAACACTTGCACAACAAAAGTCATTTAGGCCATTTTTATGTGCATCCCTTCAAATTATATATGAGAACAGGACTGTCATAACAGACTTAGACTGATTTTGAAGAAGTGTGATAATACCTAACAATTTATTGATAATCTGTTGAATGATTGCATTATTTTAATAAAATAAATTCAGGCAAGCAGTTATTAAAGAACCAAGATAAAGTGAATTTACCTTGTGTGGCTATGAAGGCATTTGGTTCTCCTCCATAACCCTGAAAAGTTAAGATAAACTTGATGTTTACTTTAATTTATAAACTCACAATGAATTTCATTTTCATTATTTTGGATACAAATGTATTTCAATATTCAAAGAATCCTCATCAGCCACCATTTTGTTGGCCAGAAAAATACCAAGAATCTAAAGGATCCATCTCGGTCCATCAGTTGATTTTGCCAAGTAAATGCAGTATCGTTAACTAAATATTGTTAACTATCATACTTTATTTCTGGATGATTGGTTGACCAATCAGCAAACAGACATCACAAGTTCTAATAGACAACATTCCCAGTTTTTTCCTTTTTTTTACAGAATTATTGCGGTTTTCGATATTCAGCAAACTCTGACATTCAAATGCCAACCGCCAATTAGCATTTTTGCTTCTGTCTATTAAAACTTCAAACAATGCCAAATGAAAGCGAATATACCCCAAACATACAGAGGCCCAACCAGATGGCCACAAAAGTTTTGTGGGTGGAGTTACAATAACTGTTCAGCAATGTTCAGAGTTTTCAGACAGAAGGAAAATGTCAATTGGCAGTCAGCGTTTGAAATGTCCAAGTTTGCAGAATATCGAAAAACGCAGTAAGTACCCGGCCTGGGTTCTCAAGGATGGAAACATTGGAGATTACTGCTCATATGTTTAGAATCTGAAATAACTTACTCTAATAACATTAGCATTAATATATGTAGAAAGTGGATCATCTGGAACTTCTGGAAGTATTACTCTTGTTCTTGAATCTATAGAAATAGCAAAACTTTCTATCATTGAAATATCTTTTCTCAGTTGACAATTTTAGTCTTGTTGGTTTTTGTTATAATCTTCTGCAAATGCTTCCAGTGCTATTGTTTCATTGCGGGCCTTAATTCAAGCAATGTACCATTTCTATATATTACACTTAAACCTTCTCGAGTAGATTTCATATAACTGTGAAAACAGCACCACATGGTCACGGCATGGTTAATTTGGAGTTATATTTGGCATGACATGGTCACAGTAAAGGCACGGAAGTACAGGCAACAAAACTGTGCTTCAACTTGTCACAAAACATTGTTGCATTAGAGATTTCCGATTTACGGGCTTTGGCACTAATACCCGGCACTAATAGTGCCACATACTAATTAGCATATGTAGCTATAGTGTGAGCAATAGTGCGTAACACTTACACCACGTATCAGAAAACCCTCCACTTCGAATATACATTTGACATTTTTTATCATTTTTCTTTTCCACACTGAAACAGCATTTTCGTATTTTAGACAAAAGAAATAGGCTGTTTTAGTGTGGACGGATAGCCTGTGAACGGGTTCTGGGGCAGGAGAAGGGCTTGTCGTAGCAATACGTTTCCATATAATTCAAAACCGTCGGAAGGCAAAACAAATTTTTGTCAATAATCTTTTTGGGCAATTAGTTTATCTTTTAATCATCAAAATTAGTTAACAAACTTATCTAGCCCTTACTAGCAAATAATTATAAGTAATAGCATGGCTATGAGGTTGATTAGTGATTAAATGTACCCGAAGCCGAGGGAGGTTTAGTGGAAGTCCCGAGGCCGTAGGCCGAGGGACTTTTACTAAACCTCCCAAGGCTGAGGGGACATTTAATCACTAATCAACCGAAATAGCCATGCTATTACTTTGTAATAGTATGGTTGCCGAGGAAGTATATAGGAAAACTAGAACGATTTGGACCAAATAACAAGTTACAAATGAATAAATTAAAAGTGCTGTTATTACTTTAGGGAACTCTATTTAGACACTATCGCTCAACCAGAACAGTACAAAACTAAGTGCAAGAAAGACCTAACACAAAGGAAACAATGCCTCGTTACAACTCACTTGTCTAAAACAGTTATTTATATTCACCAAATAATATTGAAAATAAAAAAGCGTTGTGTGATAACATTGTCGTGCCACGCATGCGCAAGATTATTCCAGTCCATCCCAAATGTGACAAGCATGCTGAATAGTATTGTAATCCATCCCACATGGTTTAGACTACACTGAAAGGTTACTTGAAGCTAATTTGCATAATTCAAGTACTGCTAGCTGTGGATGTGTCCTCAGGAAATTTCTCAGGGACGTATCCATAGTTGGACTCTTGCATAAACATGAGGTATGATTGGTTACTAATCGTACCTCATGTTTTATGCATTAGGTACGATTAGTTACTAATCGTACCTAATGCTTATGCATGAGGTACGATTAGTTACTAATCGTACCTAATGCTTATGCATGAGGTTCGATTAGTAGCAGTGAGGGGGCATTTAGCCATTAAATGCTCCTCTCGGAACAATAGAATCCGAGGCAACCATGCTATTACTAGAAATAACAACTGTTCTGTGGCCCGACAGTCAATAGTGGAAAAACGACGCTTTCGTGCCTGCAGTACGTATACGTGATCGCTCGATACTCGGATAGCATAATTTAGAGATGATGTCTAGGAAAAAGATTCTGCTTTGCTTGTAATGTATATATTGGCTGATTCAGATGAGTCATCAAGCTGGATTTAACATTTCAGAGATAAATCTTCAGTCACGTACGCAGAAAACGGCAGACGGCAGAGACGATCACGCGGCCTCCTTTTTTTCACAGCTGCTGATATGCGTTTGGAACTTTTCATGTCTACGACAAATGCGAAATGACTTATCTTCGCGTTCAAACGCCAACGACAAACGCGATAAAAGTCTGCCCTCTGCCGTTTCCCGTACACTGGCTGGGTGAAGCTTAAGCCAACCCGAGTGCTTGGGTGTGATCGGCCAATCAATGTACCTTTTTACCTCAGCACTCGCAGCGAGCTAAGGAGTACCCGTTAGAAATAAAATCTATTGTTCATAGGCGAATACAAATGATCGCTGCGAATTCTTTCTGCGATGAGTCGAGAGAGTCTGCTTAAGGGGGTGTTTATTTACATCCTAGCAGGCGAATCATCCTTCCTGTTATACATTTACTGCATTCTGCTTACATGGAAATTTGTGTCTTCACTTCGGGTACGAGGATCATTCTACTAAACTTCGGTTTATTTGTGTTTTCTCTTCGTGTACTAGGATCATCCTACTGGATGATCGTGTCTCGCCGGTAGGAATATCCTAGCATTAGGAGTATGTTTCGGTACGTCATGTACACGGAAAAAGTAGAGATACTTCGCCCAACAAGGGTTAGGAAACGCTAATGCCACTGTGGTAGTTCGGGTGACCTAGGACGAGCAATCACTCATTTCTTTGAACTCTGCTTCGAGTTGCTTCTGGCATGTCAACTAAACGTAAAAGTTGGTTCGCCTGCAAGGATGATCAGTTCTAGTGCTAGGATGATCCTAGTATCATGTAAACACCCCCTAAGAAGTAAACACTGTTCAAATAGTCGGCCCTTGATGCTAACTCACCATTACTGTGCGCACAAGGCACAAGAGCTCCAAGAAAACCAAGAGTTCGAAAATATTTTTCTCTTTGCAAGATACTAAAGGCGCTGTTACACTGTGCAATTTTTCCAGCAACTTGTCTCGCAACGGCATTTCAAAACAAGTTGCAGAGAAAATTATAGCAATATTTATATTTATATTACTTGCAATATTTTTGGTCAATTGCTGGGGAAAATTGCACAGTGTAACAGCGCCATAATTTTCTCTGCAACTTGTTTTGAAATGCCGTTGCGAGACAAGTTGCTGGAAAAATTGCACAGTGTAACAGCGCCTTAAGACCAAGCATAAGCATAATCAAAGACAAAGGAAAGAACAAAGAAAAACACCTTTCTTTTGTATTCTAATCCCTAAATTCTTTGTTGTTTTCTTACGATTCCGATTCTGATTCCGACGCTAGTGTGAACCAGCCTTAACTGAGATACAGTCCGCAGTGAAATATTACTGACAATCAAACAGTTATAATTATAAATTTTGTGATTGTCACTTCCTTTAATTTCATTCAGTACGCCCAAACGTACGGTACAAAAGCCATGCAGTACGTCGATCGATTTGAAAGCCAATAGTTAGTAGTTTCTGGCCAATAAAAATGTTCAGAGAGCTATTTATTCATATAGTAAAATTTTTGAAAGCTTGTAAAAACGAAAAAAGCTTTTCTGACTAGTAAATGTTATGTAAATTATAAACATCATCAATGTGATGTTTCAGGGTTAGTCGTGTGTAACGTGATGAACGCTTATCCGATTTGATTTATCGGCAATAGTTTTTTAAAGGTCTTTAAAACTTGTATTTATAATAAATTATTACAATTCGTACATTAACTTGTAAAATGTATTGCTTTTTTATAGAAACAATACTTCGAAATTCCAAAAATAATAGTTACAATCATATACAACAGGCTGGTACTATTGCTGGCACTATTAGTGCCAAATCGGCCTTTAAGCCCGTAAATCGGAAAACCCTATTGCAAGCTGCAGAGTAAATGTTGCTGCTATTACCACCCCGTGTGCAACAAATTTTCTTTGTTGCAAAAAGTAAACAGTTTAGAAGACATTTATTTATTTATTTTATTTTGCACTTACTCGGTAAAATAAAGGGATATCTATTACGGTAACTTGATCCTGGTATTCTGTCTTCTGGTGGAGGCTGGTTCATTGGAATTTCCTGGTGAAGCAAAAAACAAGAATTGAAATAACTGAAAAAATTATAATTATAATATATAATTATTTATCATCTATAATTAGTAATTAAATGATAATTTTATTAAATAGTAATTAATGGCTTCATTTCTGTTCATTTCACTTAGAGCTGCATTTATCTCATAGGCATCAGAAAAGACAAGCACTGCCAATAAGCAGTATATTACTGAGTCTGTGTATGTTGCTTGTTCTGTGACTCAGCGCTGCATTTATCTCATAGGCATCAGATTCGACAAGCACTGCTAATAAGCAGTACATTACTGAGTCTGTGTATGAATGCTTGTTCTAAGACTCAGTGCTGCACTTATCTCATAAGTTTGAGAAAAGACAAGCACTGCAAATAACTAAATAGGCTAGAAGTAGTGCATCCTTACCCAAAATTCTGCATAGAGCTGTTTACTATTATCTACACAATCCTGTAATTGGTCATATGTACATGGATTTGACTTTGATAAAAGTTTTTCTTCTGCAGGACTATATAATAAATATAGAAAATTAAATAAATTATTGCAAAAAATGCAATAACTCATGGAAAAGCATACTAGACACGATGGTGAAGTGTCAGTAGGTTGTTGGTAGGGTGTCAGTAGGTTGTTGGTAGGGTGTCAATGGGTTGTTGGTAGGATGTCAGTGGGTTGTTGGTAGGGTGTCAGTAGGTTGTTGGTAGGATATCAGTAGGTTGTTGGTAGGGTGTCAGTAGGTTGTTGGTAGGGAGTCAGTAAGTGGGGCATCATCCAAGGCTGTTGCCAAACCAGATACATAGTTACCTTTCTTTGATACTAAGGGATGTAGGAGATCCTGGTCTTAAATCTGTAGATGAAGGCGTTAAATCCAGAACAAGTGACGCTGTTGAACCACGCCTATAAAACATCAACAATTCAAACTTTGTCTCAAGATTGCCAACACTGTCATTTGACGAGTATGGTAACAATTTTGCCGCAGGTTAAGGGTTTGCAATAGTCGAGATATGAGATGTGCTTCACCTGCTTGATACAAAGGACTTAGAATGAGACTACATAGTTACATAAAGTTCATAAAACAGTTGTCTTGTCAGTTGCCTTGACTAAGCTTTATGCACATAGCCTAGTCTTGATTCCTTTGTATGCAGCAAGTGAAGCATATCTTGGAAGTCAGTTATTATCAGAGTTTTATTAATACATTGTATATATAGGTTATTGGTCAACTAACCAGCTAATAGAGCTGTGTATTTTTATGAGTCACACTGTATTTTGTCGAGCCTTTAGGTGAGCCAAAATGTAAGTGATATAAATTAAAACTTCACAGCTGTATTCACCAGTTAATCGACCAATAACATATTTATTATACAATTCTGCAAAAAATCGATACAAGTGATGTCGCTTTTGCCACTTTTGACTTTGATTAACGTGCAGCTTTGCACCAGGAAGCCATTCAAATGTTACTAACCTACTATGGTGTCATATTTTTTGCATTCTTGTGCATATTACATGCGTTTTGAGAATTGTATAATAAAAACAGATAGAGCACTCACCTGTCTAGTAAAGATTTCTGAGATCCTTTCCATTTCCTTGGTTTTAAAGGTATACCAGAGATAGTGTATACTTGCCCACTACCAGGCTGGATCATGCTTGGTGACATGGTCTGCATGGGGTGTACAGTAGGGTACATGAGCTCTGAGTCAGCCTGCTTTGGTGTTTGCTCCTCTACCGCTTCAGCCTTTTCTACTCTCTTGCGACAGACAAGCTGATAAGGAATCATGAAATTTTTTATCATCATCATCATGACACTTTTTACTCCATCCCTGTTGTCTCTGTCCCCTTTGCTGGTTGTTGCAGATTTAATATTGCTACTTGTATTATTAAATAATACAAATTTTTGCCTTCTTATTCAAATTTTTATTCCAACTTGGAAAGTCAAACAAGTGACACCAATTGCATTACAAAGGAAAGTTAACAAAAATTCTGTTAAATGTAGTCAAATGACAACATCATGCAGTTATCCATAAATTCATTCATTCATTTTTGCATCAATCGTTCATTTATTAACTCATTTATTCATTCCTCTAATCAAATATTCATCTATCAATACATCCATTTTGTTATTTGCCTAAATTCAATCACCCATCCATCTATCAATTTGTTTATTCATTCATCCATTCATTCATTCGCCTATTCATTCCTTCATGAATTTGTTCATCCATCCATCCATCCATTCATCCAGCCAGCCATTAATTCATCAACACCTGTTTCCCCACCCAATGAATTTTGAGCAAATGTCTAGCTTTGAATCAAAACTTCCTTCCGTGAAGAAAGAGAGAACTTTCATAGGAGCATCAATTAATCTATTGTGAATCAAGAACTAAGATACCGGTCTTACCAAACAAGCAATAGCAAAAGCTATCAACAACATGCTGATCCCTGCAACTACAGCAACAGGAAACCACATCTCTTGATAAACCTGTAAATCCATTTCTGGAGTGTTCTACAAGAACAAAGAAGAAATAGGTCAGTGTACACAGAAAAAAAGAAAACAAAACATTTTTTCGTACCATGTTTACTCATTTTAGCACTGCCCTCGATTAAATGCCACACCTAAGGACTTGAATAAGCGCTGCATTTGTTCACACAGTACGGCAATTATTCAAAAGCCTTCCATCAGACTGTCATCTTGAATAAGGAAAATCAAGTACAGTATAACTCAACGTTGAAGTTGTGTAAAAAATAAAGGTTTTGTACATTTGAAACACGTTTAGGGTGTTATTAACATTTTGCTTTTCTTATTGAAACATTTATGAGCCTTATGATTTCTTAATAAATGCTGCTCTCAAATTAGCGCCGCCCTCGAATAAACATCTGATCAGAAACCAAAAAATTTAAGAAGCTCCAGGCTCTAAAATGAGTAAATATGGTAGTCTATTATTACAATTACATATTTTGCTCCTTTTATTACAGTTTTCAGAATCATGCAAACTCAGCTGTCCAAACAGTCTGCTAGTCAGAATTTGTCAATTTGACTTCCCCCAATTATGATCAAAATAACAAAAATTGATCTCAAAGCTCTCTAGATAACATAAAAATGGTCCCAACAGATTTTTGTATACTAAAATATAATGACAGGAAGTAAACAATCTTGCTTAAACCATTTTCATATTGCTGACTTTCATATCGAGCAGGACTAGGTACAAGTTCCTGAATATTGTGATAATCAACACAACACCCACATAGCCAGAGAGAGTGTATCAAGCTATACAAAATCCTGATGGATGGGGCTATTAAATCAAGTCAATATTGAATGACTTACAGATTTACCAGCAGTGAACAATTTATTGTCCAACAATCCATACATTTCTTAGTACATTTTAGAGTTTTTGAATGGCTGTAAGTTGTTCAATAATGACCCAATTAACACCAAATTTCAGGATTTTGAATAGCTCAATTTGATCTATCTGGATATGTGGCTCTTGTGTTGATTATGACAATATTCAGGAACGCATATCCAGTCCTGCTCGATATGAAAGTCAGCAATGAGAACCCCTTCAATCTATAGTTGATTTCAAAATATACTTTACTTACCACATACAAAGGAATCAAATAAGGCTACAACTGTATATACACTTATTTCAAAAAATGTTGTCACAGTTCAAAACAACAAGCATCAAGGCAAGCCCCAAATGAATGCTGGTTTTGTGCTTCAAATCCGACTTATTATCAAAAGAATTGAGTGTGGTATACTAACTAATACTTGAAAATGCTCACATTTTGTTATTAATTCAACAGAAAGGAGTCTGATTTGAATTCATTACAAATAAAACCAGCATTCATTTCAGTCTTGGCTTGACGCTTGTTGCTCTGAACAGTGAGAACGTTTTTTGAAATAAGTGTATACATAAAGCTCAGTCATTGGTAAGAAGACAAATTAAAGTTTTATAAATGAGCTTTATGTACTACAGCCTTATTCTTCAATCAGTAATTCCCTTGCATCTGGCAGGTGAAGCACATCTCTAAACTGGAAAATATTGCAAATAACATTCCTACCTTAACCCCATAAGCTGTAATGTTGAATTTACTGATAAACGGCCTCATCTGTGGGGTGTCTAGTGACTTTGCCAGCGAAGGGGCAGGGATAAATGATTCTTGGTTCCATTTGTTTGCTTCTTTGCAGTAGACTTCTAATTGAATTTTAGCTTTGCTTATCTGTAAAGGCATAAGAATCATTGAACTCAATAATCATTTACCGAGAAGTTTTAAAGTATTCCAGGAACAACAGAATGTCTTTCCATAGCTAGGGTTAGGTACATGTTAAATGAATTTTTTTAAATTAAGCATGGTCGAGTGGTCAGAGCATTGAGCTCACAATCCGGTGGTCCCAAGTTGGTGGTCCCGAGTTTAAGTCCCCGCTCTGGCCACTAGCTGAGGCTGAATTTGTTCTGGGCAACCCCTAGTTCAAATTCTGTTTCCCAACCATGCTTGTCAGTATAGCCAACTGGTTTGCCTCCTTGCCAGTTGGGATTCTTAAACACTTTATGTTTCTTTACCGATTATTAGTGTGTATTTATTTCAGGATTTGAGGACCAAGTTGGAAAAAAGCTTTGCTTTACCTGTCATATCCTCGATAAACAAAGAGTCTTTTTTATATTGCTAATGAGCTGTATGACATAGAGCGATAGCACTAAAACCGTTAGTCCAGAACTGGACCCACTTTTCTCAATAACAATTTTTTACAATAAACAGCGAACGAAGAAATAAAAGAAGCGCGCGCGCATTCGAAAGAAAATTGAGAAAAGTGGGTCCAGGGAAATTTGCCTGCGCATGCGTCTCTACATCCAATCACAAGTCACCATGAGCCCACACTCATCATTTATAGCGGCCGAACTGCGAAAAATGGTGTGTTTGTCAAATTTTACAGATGTAACTATTTTTTGCGAAGAAAAAAGAGAAAAAGTTATCGTTTTTGATTGATTGAACGCGACATTCTCTTTACCTGCAAAGTTGTATGAATTACAGTTTCCATGGCAACTTCTTTCTTTCTTTGCAAGAAGAAAGCCAAAAAGGAAATGGCGGCCAGACACGGGAAGCTTTCTCACGCTTAAAAGAGGTGATTTAGTTATAGAAACAAGTCCAAAAGCTCACAAAATGAAAGAAGTACGGGTCATTTGATGCTTTTGAAGATTTCTTTTTGCTGTTTTTTCAAAACTGGCGAAAAACGATCGAGCTGACCGACATGTGAAAGAGTGAAAGTTTGTCAAAATATTGCTTCAACCTAAAGGAATGATGCTGAAAAGTTATTGAAAGGTATTAAAAAGGTAGTCTACACTTGTGTATTCCTTGTTTATTTTATTTAAAAAGTTATTTGTTTCATCTTTGTTTAAACAATACCGTTTTTGTCTTCATAAAGGACAATTTGTTTGCTTTGCTGAAAATTCACTTTTGCTGTGACTTTGAATTCATTGAAGCCAAAAACGAAAACGAAATTACCGATTATACTCATCAGACATGATTTTTTACTTAGGATGATTTCTTTTTACTTCTTTTCATGATTAATATTGTGTAGTTATCTATTTAGACCAACAGATTCCAGTTCAGTTTACTTTTCGCAATAGTCGTGTGTGGCTGTAATTCAACTTAGCGGCTATTTTTTATCAAAGTATGTCATTCTTTTCGGTCATTTTATCACGGATATTATCTGAAAAGTTGTTTTATATTTGCTACTCAATTTTGAATTGATTTTCAGTAGGTTTTTGTGATTTTGAAGAAAGCCATTGACTTCGATGCAGTCCTCAATGTTTGGGCCAATCACGATGTAATCTTTGTTGGTAGTACGGGTTTTTTTAGACAGAAATTGTTTCATTTGTAGAGTAGCAATCACTCCCGAAAAGAGAGCGCTTCTTGTAGCCAAAGGGACCGCAACAAGTCTCGCCAATAGCCTCTGCAAGTACGTCGATATACCATGCACTGTCAGACTTGTTACGGAAGTCAAAAGTAATTTTTTGTTGTATTCCTTGCAAACGAAGACTTACTACTAGTTTAGGTGACGCTTCTCCTGCGATTGACAAGCCGCTTCGATAAAAGAATCTGAGTAATCATTACCAAATTTTCCAAACATTTCTTCACGCCACGAATCGTAAACAGCTAGCTGCCATTATTTGGCGCGAAAAGTAAACCAAGAGGGTGTGTCAATCATTGCTCAATACTCACATCCTGAAAACGTGATGTGAACTGACGCATGCGCAGGCAAATTTCCCTGGACCCACTTTATCGCGTCCGTTAGCATTACATCGCTCGCTCCAATTTTAAATTTTGGCCGCGCACGCGAAGATAAAGTGGGTCCAGTTCTGGACTATAAAACCGTGAAACAAGTACTAACTAAAAAGTACAAATAGTACTAAATAAATGAAACAATAGAAAACAAAGGGTTTGCCTACTATTTGTCTCTATTTAGTTACTAAGTTATTTCACGGTTTAAGTGTCACGACAAAATAATCATCAGAATAATTCCATATGAGTGTGAAACTTACCATGCCCTATCGTGTCTATAAAACATTCTAAAATCCTGCCGTAACAGTGCTATTCATGACTGTACAGTGCCATTTTGACAGTCATCACGAAATCTGCTCTTACTACTAATGACATTTAATGTTCATGACTAAGCAAAAGGACATTATTTTGAGACATTCCAATTTACCAAGTAAACATTGTCCAAATGGTGCTTAAGCAAAATGATCACCAAGATGCTTATAAATTAGTGGTTTGGTTTAAAAGCTTTTAAACCAAACCACTAATTTATAAGCATCTTGGTGATCATTTTGTCACAAAGATATAAATAATATTAAATTACTTTACACAGCTCATTAGCATTTTAGCAAACTCATTAGCATATTTCAACCCAGTTAATATGGGAAAACATTCTTGACTAATGTTAATAAAGCATGAGTTTTACAACTGTTTGCTTAATTTAGTGCCTGCCAGACAAAAGTCATGACTGGGAGTTGGATGATAGACTTATAGCAACGAAGCCAATTCAACAAAATGGTTAGACATAATAATTATATAATAATAAAATATTGGTGAAAATTCTGCCTCTGTATAAAAACTAAGTTTGATTTTTGGTCTACAGCCTATCGAGCAATTTCCAGTCAAGACTTCAGACAGAAGGGCATGTAACTGTGCGAATGATGGTAAGCGGCCAACAAATGTTCCATATTAAGGTTTCTTTACCTTCTGGAATATATAATCCTGTATAATTAACACATACATTAAAGTTTCTGTCCTTCCCCCTTTGTTGGTCCTCTACATATAATTTCCCATGTGGCACTATATTGAACTCACCGGTGTGTTATGTAAAATACTGCACTTAGTGCTTGGGAATTCATATTTTCTAAGGTTTTGTGTTAACAGATTACTGAAGGTTTTTTCTTGCAGTAAGTTGAAATTGTTGGAGGCTACTCCTACATTCTGAAAATGAAAAAGAAAAAGGAAAATATAGAACAATATTGAAAATGGTTTAATTAGGCATACATATTATCAATGGAGTGTCTGTGATCAGGAAGTGAAATTCCTTATTATCAAAAATTGTGGATGTATCAGCCGCTGTTTCAACAGTCATCATCTTCTGGCTATGTAAATGAGTATTACTAATTAAAAGCACAACCTTATATACAAGTTAGGGAAGGAACACCATCAATGAAAACCTAAACTATGTTTTTGTTACAGTACATTCCAACTTGCATTCTTTATCTCTCACAAATGACTATCATTCCAGGTTATCACACCAAAAATCCTAATCCCCCAACCCTACTCCCCCAAGTTTAATATTATTGCAGCGTGCCTTCATGTTTTTTATTTTGAGGGTCTTTTCAATGTTATCACAAAGATTTAAGTTATTTCTAATCAGAGTATTTGACCCCCTTGAAGCATGCAATTATGGTTTCAGAAGACAAAAAGAAGTTACCTCAAATGGAATAAACAAAGAAGAACTCATAATTAAATTAGTTGGTGTTGACTTTGAATTTTGACTTTAAATTTTTCCAGGACTTCTTTAGTTTTAGAATCCTAGTTTTTCTCAAAAGATAAAAAAATACAAACCTGACAGTCTATAAAAATAGCAAGAGAAAACCAATATAGAGTCTGATGTTTGCAAAAATGTAGTTATTTTAGGACTAGTGATTTTTTTGAGGTTTTTCTGAGGTTTGACATTTTGATGGTGACAGTCTGATGGTAATTCCTTGAGGTTTTTTCAAGAAAAGACCAACTAAAGAAAGAGCAGTGAACACTTTTATTACACAGTTAAACTGGAATGGAGATCCTTTTTTTGCAAAGGAAGGAGAAATCAAGGAAGGCCACAGCTAAGATTCAAAGATACAACAAAGAGAAACATGAAATGGAGCGAGAACCAAACACTTGACAAAAACATGTTAATGACAGGATTAAATGGAGGAGTATAATCAGTCTCTAGATATTATCATGGAACAATCATGTTGCCTAGGACGGACTGCATGATGGTGATGATAATGACCGTAGAAAACAGTCCTTGCAAAATACTACACTTCAGACTTTTTGAGTAGCTAAACCTCTTTCACAAAGATATGCAAGAAAATCCAATACATTTTCACAAGTTTTAGCATGCCTCCCCACTCCCCCACCCACCCACTGTACATTAAACATCCCTTAGAAAAACCCTTAAGCAACATATTTGATAACTGTCATGGTTTTGCTCCAGACATCTTATGTCTTATCTTCTGCCCACTCCTAATCAACCAAGTTTGATTAATGGTGGAGGGAAAATGACTTAGGTTATTTTAGGTGGTATTTCAGGTGTTTAAGAGGCTTAAGAGGCTGAGCCATGATAATTAAGAAGTTCTCCTTGAGGTTAGAACACCTTATATTGACAGTTTTTCAAATAATGCCCCTGAAAGTAAATTGTATACCCTCCCCTCCCCCCTTTTTCAATGGCACTCACTGGGTCAAATGACCACTGCAATCAGCACTCTTTAAATAACTTTAATTTGTAGTTTCACACCAATTGTCTTAATATTTAACACAGCAAATTGCTCTACTAAAAACGAAAATACCTTCAGCATAAAAGGGTACCCCTTCCAGGGGGAGCCAGTCCCTATGTGTATTTAATAGCATTATGAAATGTACAGACAGTAATGTTTATTGGGAGTTGTTAAGCTTAATGCCATGGGCCAAGTGTTTGTTGTGTTTTGTGATAATCATATCCCAAGGGTATAATTATTGTGTTCAGAGTATTTAAGTATGGTAATGAGAATAGAATATTTGCCACTCAAAGGCATTTCTCTCTCTTCAAGTATGTCGGTACTATTCATTATTTATTCTAATTTACTTTCTCTGTTTTTCAGATTCATTCAGATAACGATATATTCCAGTATCATATATACCAATATCTCGATCTTGTACTGTTCTCCTGCAGACTTGTAGCATGAATAAAACGAGATGCCTGCCCCTACTGCAATTGTGTCTGTTGTTATTGTGATAATGCAGTTAAGCTAGTAGATGCTTTATGTTTGTTCACAGAGTGTATAGAGTATAAACACTATTATGGAGCCTCTACATAGCCAAACCCCCTGCCCCAATACACACACACACACACCCCTCCCCTCCCAAGCAAAAATGCATTCAAAACATGTTTTTTAATTGGTTGAAATTTTTGAACTAAAATTTAGTCTTCTGTCAATTATTGAAGGGGATGACCAGGAAAATGGCCTAATTGGCTTATTAAATATGAAACCCTTCAGGTTTTTAATATTTCCCTGGTGTTGAATTCTTTGATTTTTTTTAGGTGAACCCAGACACAAAAATTAATAGTTAATTTCCTTTGTTGCTACAGCAACCACTAATGGTATAAGATGTTGATATGCATGTAGTTTTAGAAGCATTTTCCAAATTTTCTGTCATCTGTCTTAACTTTGTAAAATACCACCAGTTCTAAGCACTGACCACACAACAAGTTCCCCTCCCCTCCCCTACAAGGGATAAATTATTAATGCATGATCACTGTTCCTAAATTCTAACAAGCCAAATAACTCTATGAAATTTAAAGCAACTGAAGAACTGATTTCACAAATACTGATCTAGTGATGGTTTTACAGGATTTTTTTTTCAAATGCATGATTTTCCTTGCTCAAATGTTTGATAGAAAACCTTGTGGGGGCGGAATGTTTAGAGACTTCTATTAGAGCAACTACAACGCAAAATAACTAATTTATTTTCTTTGCTCAAATACAAAAATAAATGGCTTAAGGATTCTGATAAAGAGGTTTTTTCGCTCGTTTTACGTTTTTTTAACGTATCGCCAAAACGTTCGCCTTTTTTGGACTAGCACTAATTACAAACACGATTCAAACATGTTTATATGACTGTTTATACATCGGCGCGAATTTTAGCAATTTAAATTTGTGACCGAAAAACGCGGAAAAAATACTCTTTTTAGTCTTGTAACGAAAAAATAACAATAGAAACGATAAAGTTTGAAGTCACGCATCCTACGCTCATGCAAAGATGATTACCAAATTTTTAAAGCTGTCGAGAAATATGGGCCGTATCGTATAGTAATTTTCGAGTCTCGAACTCACGCTATTATTGAGAATCAGGAAGTTACGGAAAGTACGATACAGACTAGAAGTTTTGACAAAGCTCTCAGCTAAATCAAAACCAGATTAAGCTATTCAGGTTATCGCCGCTACACGAAGATAAGACGATAGAAGATGAAGCTATTTTTGGCGCGAGAAATCTGACCAAATTCGATTCTTCATCTTTGAGCGCCTAACATAAACAGAGCAAAATCTTCCGTTGAAATACAATTAGATAGAGCGGGTACCGTTTAAAAAGCTTTAAAAGGCTTAGACGAGAAACACATAAGACTGTGATTTATAACAAATAGGGATTTTCGAGCGGACAAAAATTGTTTTGAAAACAAAATTCAGAGATCAAAGATTCGAGTTTGATCGAGGAGAAATTGAGTCGACCTTAGGGAATGTTTGATCACATAATATGACGGCTTCTAGTCAAGTTGAGATGAACATATCGACTGAAAACGTCGAACTACACATAATTTGACTACAGCAATTAACTCTAAAACAGAAATAAATTACCTACCAAGACTAGGATATATCTTCGAGCGACATTTTCAGTTCTCGGATCCAACTGTTTTTGATCGTACCGTCTCTTCGATGCTACATAACTCTCAGAACTTTCATACTTGTGTCTAGAAACTATTTTTACATGTCGGGTCAACGGATAGTTTGGGGAAGATTTTTCTCTTTTTTGATTCCTCAACTCTCCATTTTGAGGGTATAATTCATCTATGGCATAAAACGGACGATTTTCTACATCTTGGCCGAGCGAACCGGCGCTAGCCAAATCACTGACTGTGGAGCAAAGAAACAAACATTACAATGAGCTCCGAAAAACTACGTAAAATTTCTCACAAATTCATCAAAAATTCTCGAAAATATTACTGAAGCCTACCTTGATAAATTCTTTTTCCAGAAGTTAGAGTTATATTAGGAAATATTATGGATAAAAGACATAAAAAATCGAAAAACCGAACAACCATTTTCTAGCCATTACAAACTTTCTCTCGCCACGACTCTCCATCGAGTAAAAATATTGCAACTGCGCATGCGTTGTCAAGGGACAACATCACGTGACTGTTGAGGATTTCCCTCGCTCAAGTGAGAATTTTTGACATTTTTGGATCGTTCGATTTGTCTTTCTTTCTTCAGTTCTTATTTCGTGTAATATTTGTTTTTTCTTCCGTTAGCTCCTTCTTTTCTTTATCGGTGTATCACTTATTCTTTCTTTATTGTTACAGCTTGATTTGTTTGGCTTTCTCTTTCTTTCTTTCTTTCTTTCTCTTTCTTTCTTTCGTTTTTTCTTTCTTCATTCTTTCCTTTTCTCTCTCTCTCTCTCTCTTTCCTTTTTACGTCCGTTCGTTTTTTTTGCTTTCTTTCTTTCTTTCCTTCTTTCGTCCATTTGTTCTTTCTTTTTATCTTTCTTTTTTCATTCTCAGTTCTAATTCCTTCTCTTTGCTTTCTTTCTTTTTTTCTTTCTTTCTTCCTTCTTCCTACCTTAATTCTTTCTTTCTGCCCTGTTCTCTCTTTTCTCTTTCCTTCTTTTTATTCCTTTATTTAGTACGATCAAACAATCCATTCATTTATTTGTCTGTTCGCTAATCGCGGCGTCATCACTTTTCCGCCGATCTATTCTTTATTTTTCGTTTTCAGCTCATTCATTTCTTATGTAGTTCATTTCATGAACAATGTTTGTATTTGACCGAATCGGCTCCATATATTGCTTTTTGACAAGTGTTCGTTACCCAAATTGTTAAAATTTTCTAAACAGGATTTAGCATTTCCGGCAACTACTTTCAACATAAAAACATTCATCAGAAAGCAAAGGAAGTTTATCTAAACTCCAACAAAGAACAAGAAAAACAGCTTTGAAATCGAAGATAACAATAATCTATACACCAAATAAACTTTCATTCAATTAAAGTAAAGAACTATAGTCACTAGCCTAACTACTGGAGTAATCTTACATATGCCGATTCCGCGCACTACTATAAAAATTTATTCAAGCTGACGCTTAACTAGAGAAAAACAAAAATATATCTCAAAATCAAATTCCATATCGTATCAAGCCTAAGGCATTACTTAGCTATCTGAGAAGCGTGTAGTTTTTGATTTGATATGTCATTGGTCACGGTAAAAAAGTAATCGATATTAATTTTTAGTGGATGTATGTTCCAGAGATCGCGCGTGCATATAATATATAATCGATCAAGCTCCTTCTCGTCGACCTCAAACCAGGCTGCTGATCCCTTACTGATCATTTTGATATTCTGCTTCTTTTTGTCGCCAGATTAAAAGTAGAGTTTAGACTTATATTTTTGGGATTTCGCTGTGTAATTTTGCAAGGTTTTTATGGAGTATTCTGATTACTTGGATTTTTTTGTTATAATGGTATCTCAAAATTTCCGCTCTGATATACGATGGCTGCGACACGTGTCATACAGTAAAACCTCTACAAAACGACCAGTCTATTTAAGTGGGCAACCTATATAGCCCATATCAACGTTTGCCCATATAAAACAATGGACGTTGTTCGCACGGGCTTCCTGTGTTTTTACTATTGGGCCTCCTGCAATTTTCAAGATGGTGTTTCATCGCTACAATATCTGCAAGTTTTGATCAAATTTTCGACCGAATGGCAGAAATAACAAAAATTGATCTACATGACTTCTAAATAAGGTGATACCTGCCCAAATATGGAATAGAATTGATAGCCGTCGTGCGAACGGCATTTTTAAGTAATACGGATTGATACCGAAGGACTGATGTAAAGAGGATTCAATCATGTTACGATGAACTGACAGATTCTAGCTGTCTTTCTAGCTGATTCTGGCTGTTCTACTGTTTCTATTTCTGGATAGTCAAACTTCGTTTTCGTGCATGTATAGGAAAAAACACTAAAGCCTGGTTTATACAAGATAAACACAAGCAACATACCCCGGGGGGGGGGGGGGGGGGGGGACTCCTATATATAAGAGGACGGGGATGCTCGTCGGAAATTTTGAAAATGACCCCTAAAAGGTACCTGAGTGGGAGTGGCAACAATTCATTTCTACCCCTAAAAGGTACCAATTCAACAACAATAATAAAGAATTAAAGTAATGAAACACTTTGTTATCGATATGCTTTATAGATTCAATTCAGATCATCGAAATCGTCCCTTTCATGTTTATTTTAGGTAGTTTATTTACCCCAAAACAGTCCCTAAAAGGTACCAGCTATGTCTCTGGTAGTCCACTTAAGTCTGGGACACCCTAAAAGGTACCAGATTGCAGATTTTGACCCCTAAAAGGTACGACGTGCGTCCCCGTCCATTTACGATCGAAGTCCCCCCCCCCCCCCCCCCCCCGGGCAACATACACAGACCAAGAGAAAATCTCTTGCACAGAATCACATTTGTCATATAGGTGTCAAAAAATACCATAGCATTTCTAATGAACACTACACTACTAGTCTGCATATGTGCTTGTGCTTGCGTTGCTGGCCTATCGAACCAGACTTTAAAGACAATATAAAATCGCTTGTTGATCAAAGTAAACTTAAGAAATCATTGTAGTTTTTAATGGCATAATTACGTATGTTGATGAAGATCTCAAGTATAGTGAGGACAGTATGTACTTCTGATAAGAGGAGGATTTCCGAGAGTAGCTATTGCTACCAGCTCTAGATAAGGTACTCTCCGCCGGTGGTCGTAGATAATA
Source organism: Telmatactis stephensoni (assembly GCA_029948255.1). Taxonomy (NCBI): domain Eukaryota; kingdom Metazoa; phylum Cnidaria; class Anthozoa; order Actiniaria; family Isophelliidae; genus Telmatactis; species Telmatactis stephensoni. The sequence goes on along the minus strand of JALIZF010001007.1, from coordinate 71,840 downwards.
GGCATTTCCTGTATTAAGTAATTGCGCCAAGGGCTAAACTTCATGTAATATGTGTGAGTGGCATGAGTGTAGCCTACGTAGCTGTCACTGATGGCCGGCGTGGGGGTATGGTAGTGGTCATGGTGGGGGATCGATGAAGGGAGGAAAGAGAGGGATTTTCAGGAAAGGAATACGAGGAAGGGAAAACGTTATAATCGCGTGAAACGCCTCCCTAATCCTCCTCAATGAAAACATTCGGCAGTCAAACGACCAAAATTTTGCTGGCGAAACTCAGGCCACAGAAGCCAAACTGAGTCTCAAAACAATGAGGTTAAGAACGCTGTTGCCTGCTTTTTTCTCTAAGTAATTTTCTGTTTTCTCCCGTACTCAAAATTAAGCAGCTCAAAGATATGGTATGAGAAAACCTAAAGAAAAAATTCAAAAATATTGCTTGGGATCCCTGTGATCAAGACGCTGACGAGCTAAGCCGTGTAAACTGAGCCGTGTAAGCCAGCCCGCGAAAATTCGCGCATGCTCAGTCGTTTTGCCGAGCGGTCTCTGTATTTCCTGTTAAATTCCTCAAGAGAATACGGCAGAGTGAATAGAGCGGTTTTCATATGAGTGGGAAACGGTACAGTGCGTACCATGACCGTGTCAGTACCGTAATTAGTATATCTAAAAACATTCGAAAATTCTGCCGTAACCGTACCGTAACCGTACCGTAACCGTACCGTGCCGTAACCTTTCTGTTTCCCAGTCATATGAAAACCGCTCTATAAAAACGCATGGTTGAAATGGTTCTGACTGCGGTGTTTAAGTCTATTACTATAAAAGTGTTAACATTTTTTGAAAAAAAAAAAAATACTGGCAGACGTTTCGAGGCACGTGTCTAGTTTTTCAGTGTCTAACAGCCTATTTGTGTCTCTTCTTCAGTCTTTAATTACAATAGCCTAACTTGTGTTTCAGTCTGTTTGACTGCTGTCCGCAGCGTCGTCAGTGATGATCGATTAACATCAACTGTCATCATGCGAAGCAAACGCCAGCCATAGAAACCTGTTCATGGGCCGTGGTCAAGAGATGTCATTTGACTATTCCGACATGCATGCTTGCGTCGCCGCCGTATAGTTAGCATTTTCATCGGACAGTTACGTAACAGGTACTGCCAGAAGAAGAATTTTGACCGTACACTGCAAATGCAGCCACAGGGAGCCCAAGCTATGCTTTTGAGTGAAATATCTATAAAGGAGAATATGTCTGAAAATGATTTTGAAAAGATCTGTAACTATTTATTTGATAAAAAAATGATTTTTTAAGATACCCCCTTCGTGGTAATAATAAATGACAAGGCTGGAAACTTCACCTCAAAATAACTACTAAGAACTCCTAAGAGCTTTCAGACGGCCCGACGCTTGTTGGTCTCCCTGTGGTCATTGCGGTGGCGTACTATACGTACATAGGCTAGGCACGTGCGTATTTGAGACGTTAACAAAATAAATCAAAATAATAGCTAACAGAACAGAACAAAACAGAAGCTAACAGAACACTTCAAGTGTGTCAATAAGAGGACAGACACACTGCTGACGATCGGAGCGCGCGCTCATTCTGTTACCCCGTTTGATAACGATTTTTTAACTTTTATCCCAAACGAATTGTTGTAAAAAATAAATTGAAGATGGTTTTGAGTTTTCTGTCCTCTTACTGACTCACTCTTTTCCACTTGAGGTTTGAACATTTTATGACGTCAAGAATGTGCACGTGGCAATAAGAGGATAGACAACTCAAAACCATCTTCAAATTGTTAAGCAGACTAAAACACAGCAAACCAAAACAGAACAGATCAGAAAGCTGTGAATATTATGATTGACAGTTTTAGAGCTGAGAGAGGTGAACGGTCATACTGATTCAGAATTGAGAAAGGTTCAAACATACTGCTTTACCGGAGAAATTACGCAACCACTATCTACACATTGAAACGACTGGTAGATACATGCGGCCATACATCAGTCAAACTGGAAGGAAGGATATGATCCCTTGGCAAACTTAGAAAATGAAACTCACATACTCCTACTGATGTCCAAATTATGTGAAGGAGAGAAAGATAGAAGGTAGATAGTTAGATAGAATTGGGAAGTTAACAAAAATCAAAATAGAAAACTTAGAAGAAGAAAAGATATGACTGCTTTACGGAAAAAAATTAAAATGAAATTTATATGATTTTTGAATACTCTAACACTTTTTACAGTTACTCTAGAGCAGATTTTGTACGAGTGTGAACGGACCGCGCCGTGCCGTGACCGTGTCAGTGCCGTGTTGTCTATAAACACGGGTCCCCTATACCTTTTGCGTGAAACGTGAATGAGTGACGACGTTAGTTACGACGTTAGTTAACGTGATTTAAGGTCTAAAATCTTTTTGCGTCCACGTGAAAGCAACTTTGATTTTTTTGTGAACGTGGAAGAGATTTTTAACTATCCGTGAAGCGTGAAAAGACCAACTATTTTTACGCGATTTTATTTTGCAAAGGGCTATAGGGGACTCGACCTCTATAAAAACATCCGAAGCTCCTGCCGTGATCATGTGGTTTCCACAGTCACACGAATTTACTCTAATTATTAGCAGCAATAGGTTTGCGGAAGATAATAATCAACTTTGTTGTTGTTGTTGCTGTTGTTGTTGTTGTTGTTATTGTTGTTGTTGTGCATACTTCCATAAAATTTCATTGTTCATAGCCAACGAAGAGTAGAACGTGCCGTGGTTTCAACGTGCTGAGCTTGAGCTTTATGAATCAATACAATGAATTTATACTGAAAGTTTTAAGTCCACCCTGGACTTGAGGTGCATGTATGTAATTGCCTGTTTGCAATAGACGTCAAATCCGCTCTAGCTCATATGCATGCACGTGAATTTAACATTTTTCTCAGCTGAATGACAACAAATCTAAAATAGAATAGCTGTATGGTTGAGAGCACATGAAGGGCAATGTTTGCCCGTCAATTGAAGCTAGATAATGATATCCTTGTCTATTATATAACCTGCTTCATCAAATAAAAGTATGTATGTATGTATGTATGTATATTCAAGGACTTTTATCAGCTGCGTGATTGAAAACAATTCTCGAGAGCACTCGAGAGCACTACTGATAACTCAACTAATCCACTAACCTCCAGAAAAAAGTGCGTTTGCGGACGCGTACCCAAAGCGCGCACTCTTTATAATAATCCCTATCTGATCATCTTGTTTTAACATACGTTAAGTAAATTAACGAGTATACTTAATTGCGTGATCCCGCAAATGCCCGGGCGTAGATTATACAACGAACCCGCAAAAGGCGGTGGGTGTCAGGCTCTTCATTATGTTGACTGGCTGTCAGTTTTTCAACTGATAGCAGTGGCACATCCAGGATTTTTCCAAGGGGAGTTCCGTTTCTTAAATCCAGCTCAGTGTATAATACTCTATTCTTTGGTCGATGTTTGACAAAAAATGGCTTAAAACCTTGAAGGGGGGTTCCGTGGACCCCTTCGACCCCCCCTGGATCCGCAACGGGATAGTGCTACAACTGCTTCCAAAGTATGTCTTTTCAATATCGTCTCTTGATAAATAAAGTGATTTTTAATAGCTATTCTGGTACGGAAGTAAATTGTGTAACAACGTAAATATAGCTGTCTTTGCCAATATTGGCTTTGAATATTAAGTAAGGCGCACCTCTATTAAACAAGTGAAAGAAAACGCGTAATATTGAATAAAATGCTAACACTAGGAAAGAAAAAGAAAAAAGGTAAGAAAGAAAGAAAGAAAGAAAGAAAGAAAGAAAGAAAGAAAGACAGACAGACAGAAAGACAGACAGACAGAAAGAAAGAAAGAAAGACAGACAGACAGACAGAAAGAAGGAAAGAAAGAAAGAAAAAGAACAAACAAACAAACAAATTAAGAATTTAGCCTGAAAACTGAAATAATTTTCAAAGCCATTGAGGTGAATTTACTTCATTTCTCGATATCAATCATCAATCTCAATGAGCTGGAAGAAAATTAAGATGACGAAATGCAGTAATTAATGAGATGATAAAAAATAAGGAAAACACACACAAGAAATCGCGATAATGATACTGAGAAATTTCCTGATACACTCCAATGAAGTATCTAATTGTCCAGCGATGGGGTTAAAATTGAGTTTTCTATTCATTTAGCTAGAGTGTCATTAAAACTGTTTGAATGTTATAGACTATAATCAAGATCAATCATTAGTACATTAGATATAATAACTTGTTCAGTAAGTGTACTCCATAGACTCCCACGTAATTACGTCTAGCCGCAATCCCACATCATTACGTATACGTGTCACGACTCCCACGCAGTGAATTCATTTATGTTATACGCCTACGTATTGCTACGTTAATTTGTTTTGTACGCCTACTCTAACGCATATCTTTTAAACAAAAGAAAACGTTAACGTCGTATTAAAGTAGACGAGGGCCTAACCGTATGGGAATAAAGATGGATGGGTATTGCGCGCCTCTCTACTGTCTGAGGCGCGGGGAGGTCCTCAATCCTTAAGTACAGCTCTACCGCATCTATCTTGATCGAACTCTCGAAAACCGTAGTATTTCAAGCGTGTCTGTAGTAAGCAGGTGATCTGTATTACACAGGCGTCTGTATTATATATAGAGGTGTCTGTATTCTAGAGGTGTCTGTATTCTAGAGGTGTCTGTATTCTAGAGGTGTCTGTATTCTAGAGGTGTCTGTATTGTAGAGGTGTCTATATTATAGAGGCGTCCATAAGAAGAGTTTTAACGGTATAATTTAGTCAGCTAATCCAAGACTGAGATTTTTGATCAAATATTTACTCAATAACAGACACACGACCGATTGACGTGGACATCTGCCAGTCTGTAGATATATTTATTCAGTTGTGGCGTCCTTTTGAGCTCATCTTGTTATTAGCAACTTTTTATCGACGGCTCAAACACTGATGACTGTTTTAAACTCTTTACTTGAGATCTCTCAACAACGACCACTTTGATAGAGGATCCGGAGCATCGATTGTCAATGAGAGAAGCCATTATTCCATTGAAAATAACATATAACTTGATGTTTATTTACTGTGCCCAGTGTGTCTATAGCGATCGCGCACTAATTGCGGACACTACACACTATATACTTCATTCAAATATTATATTCTTTTTAAAAAATTCTTAGCTCACTGAGTTTGTTTTTACTGCTGGAGGAAATCCAGAGGATCCGCAGAAAAACTCTCCGCGAAGTAATCAGGAAGAGAAAGAAGTGAAAAACTCAAGTCCCACGAAGTACCCCCTGTATCGATCCTGGGACCACCGGTGGCTGGCACCTCGGTGCTCACCGCTTGGCTACTCTTCAGTCCTGATTATTCTATATTTTCATTTTATTCTAGATTATTTTAAAAAACAAACTTATATATAGCTGAACTTTCACAGTTCGCTAAATGCCTTCAGGCATCACCTATAACCTCGAGTAACGCTTCCTGACTCCCTGCACTGCGAGAGTACAAACTGGGAAGTGTGGAAGAACACAAACTGGGAAGTTTTGAAGAACACTACACAATTAATACAAATTAAGGCAGAAAATTCAAGAAAAAAAGTTGAAACTTGATCAATATTTCCACCTTTAGATACCCACTTACCCTCGATTTGATGCGAGTTGGCGAAAAGATCTTTCTAAATTACGATAAGATAAGCCTCTTCCCAATTTACCAAATTCATACGTATGAATTCAATGCTTCAATATCTTTATGACTACTCTCTCTTTAGTTTTGACAGAAATGACAAATGTAAAGAAGCCGAAGTCAAGTCCATTTTCAAAAGATACATGATTATATTGATGTGATTGGATACTTGATATCACGTGATTAGAATTGACGCGCGCTGCATTGATCAAAGGAAAAAACCGCGGGAAATGTTTGAACACGTGTCGAACATAAGATGGCAGCTTCGCAAAGCCGTTTTTTAAACGACATACTTCACTTGGAATCATTGCTTTCTCTGTCAGAAAGAAAATCAAAATCGTGTAAAGGCGTTCTATACAAACAAATTTTCTATATGGCGAATTTTTTGCTCGAGCGTTGATGAGAAAATTTCATGACAAGTAGTTGTCATACTGCAAAATTTTCTCGTGTACATATGGAAAATCCCGGCCCTTGTCATACATAATGTTGTCGACAGAATAATATTTTTTGCTTATTCAGGCTCGCAACGTAAGTCACCATAAGAGTTCTCTTCGTGTTTTCCCAGACAAGTCAAATAAAAGTTGAATCAAAAACAGCAATAACAATCACAAACCAGACGACAAAAATGAGAAGCGTTTGTTCAGCTGCTATGGTGAGACAAGGTCAATATGACTGATTTTTTTTTTTTTTTTTTCATTTTGCTTGTCTTTCTTTCTTTGTCCTTTGTAAGTACTCAGTATTGTTATCGCCTTTTAGTGGGCTTTTGCTTTAGCAAGAATGGCAATTGCAAGGCCGGAAGTAAGAGTAGCCGAGTGGCCAGAAAGCAGGTCTGTCACCTCTGCTGTCCCGGGTTCGATTCCCGGACGAGAGACCACATAACTATTTTAGTTCGTTCTCTCGCTTGCATATCTCCTACAGCTATATGACAGGCTCGTAACATGGTATATGGGATCAGGGATCAAGCTCCAAATTATGGCCAGGATCAGGGATCAGAGGCCAGGGCTCAGGGATCAAATGGGTGGGATCGAGGATCAGGGACTTTGGGTCAGGATCAGGGATCAGCTCAGTTTTTTGCACCAAGGATCAGGGATCAAAAATTTCTAAAAATATGGGCTCAGGAATCAAAATATCTGTAAAAACCCGGGATCAGTGAGACGAAAATATACCATGTTATGAGCCTGATATGACAGTTGTACCAGTTACTTTGCCCATAGTTAATAGAGGGGACCAACAATCCCTGCTTTGCCCTATTCTTGATCACTTTCTGCTCTAGCTAGCTGTTGTGTTTGCTATGTGTTTACTGTGCTCTGATTTAGTCTGCTCTGTTTTGATCTGTACTGGTCTTAATTAATGCTCTGATCTGCTTTGTTCTTTTCTATTCTTCTATAGTTTGCTGCATATGTGCTTATAGTTAGCGGCTACACTACTTAGCCACTTTCATACCGTGAAGACTGGGTACGAGTCCCTCAAATTTTGACGATGGTAACGCAAAACTCATATAGTCAGAAAGAGCATATCGAGCTATATAAAATCCCGAAGTTTGGTGTTCATTGGTTCAATATTGAACGTTTTACAGCCGTTCTAATATGGTAGAATTTACAAAGAAATGTATGGTTGTAGGGACATTTGTGGACATACACGATGGTCGGTTGCTAGGGCTTTTCCTCCCGGAAGCCTCGAAACTGAGAGTTTTAGGCCTTAGACAAAAGTAGAATGCATCAAATTTGACAATACTTGGCTGGGAAGTAGGTTGATAAATTACCTGTTAATTGGTGGCAATTACATCTCATTAGACCGCTATTGTGACGTCATTAATGATGTCCAAATTTGGCATCAGAAAAAAAATTAGGATCGAAATAGTAAAATAACCATATTATTTTTTTCTATAGAATTCTATGATTTCTGGTGAAAACCCCATCTCATTTAGATTGAAGGGCGTGAAGTTACAGCTAATGAAAGAAATTCAAATTTCCCGCTAAATGACCATAAATGGTCAATATTAAGGCTATTTAAACGCCAATACAATGAATGTATTGGCACAGCGACAAACATGAAGTTGCATAAAATCAAAATTGTAGTTTTTTCAATTTGGGATGTGTGGTGTTATGACGCGTTTTCGTCATAAGATACGTCATTAGCACGTCATAATGAAATTTGAATTTCTTTCATTAGCTGTAACTTCGTACCCTTTAATCTGATTGAGATGGGGTTTTCACTATAAACGTTCTTTTTGAGTAGCAAAAATGTCTGTAAAGTTTTGAACATTCCTTAACAGGTTTTTGATGTTGTTACTAAAAATAGGTATCATTTATGACGTCATAATTTTAAAAACTTCCAAAATACCTTTACAATTGTAGACAAATTAAGGATTTTCTTTCTAATGAACATGTTTTAATATTTTGCTTCATTTGGAAAATAAATTACTCCTCTGTGAGCCAAAAATTGAATTTAGGAACCTTGCGGGAGGAAAAGCCCTAGCAACCGACCATCGTGATATGTCCCTACAACCATCCATTTCTTTGTAAAATCTACCATGTTTGAACTGTTGTATCTCTTTCAATGTATATCCGATTAACATCAAACCTCGGGATTATATACAGCTTGATTTGCTCTTTCTGACTACATAAGGTTTGTGTTGCCATCATCAAAGTTTAAGGGACTCGTACCCAGTCTTCACGGTATGAAAGTGGCTACTGGCTATAACTTTCATCTTTCACAGGCCAACGTTCAACAATTTTCACAATTTACAAATCTTTTCATGAAATTTATTTACATTTATCCTTGAAGGTTGTCATGACAACTGTTAATAACCAATAAACTGTTCCGTTTTGGAAACTTTTAATAGTATACAGGTTTTATCAGCGATACACAACCCTTGTTTCCAGTCCTTTATCATAACTGCTCCAACACAGGATTCCCACCAACAATCCTTGAACAACCTGGCATTCTCTTGTATGGAGAACCATTCCCTTTGCATTCGGTTTCTCATACATTTGAGAGCATAGGGAACTTTATATGCAATTACCATACACAGGGTACCAACTACCTATGTAATAGTTGCTTTTTGTAACGAATATTCGGTACCAGTCCCTTCTGTTTTGCTCTTCTTACTGCTTCACGTAAGTGCTTGGGCTGGAGAGGACCTTTTTCTTTCCACTGTTCCATGATGTCACAGGCTAAATATAGTAACGAAACAAGTTGCACGTCATTACTAATTAAAACTAATACATTAACAAGAATGAACTGAATACATGCTATATAAAAGATAAAGGTAAAGTTAAAGCACTAATATTTAGTGCCGGTAGTTCCTTCAGCTAGAATTAAGCTGGTCTCCCAGGAAGCCAACGGTGCACTCTTTAACCCCTTCTCTCCATCAGTCCTCCATATTTACAGCTACTTAAAGCTACATGGAATGGAAATGGAATGGAAAGAAGTCAAAACAAGTGTGAGGTAACTACTGGGAATCGAACTGGGATCTCACACTTCAGAAAGCTGTGCACTAATCAAATTACTGAGCTACACTTGCTCCTAGCTCAGTAGATCACCCTAAATCACACAAAAGGTATCAGGTTGATGATTTATACCCCTAAAAGGTATGACAGGCATCCCTGCCCTCTTACATAAAGGAGACCCCCCAATGTGGTAAGTTTCAAGCATATGAAAACTTTTCTATTTGAAACATTTGGTTTTCACAGTCACATAGGATTTGGTCCATTTGGTTCTTTTTTTTACCTTCTTCAACAATTTCACCAACAAAAACCTTGGCAATACCAGCCATTGCTATGACAACATTTGGTGGAATGGATGTCCCTCCTGTGACACTTTGCATAAGCTACAGAGAAAAATAAGGATTTGTGAGCATGGCATTTCAAAAGTATACAGTTGAATCACCACTAATGGACACCCATTGTATAGAGACACTTATGGTAAGTGGACACCTCCCATTAGTGCACGTGGACAATCCTCGGTTTCTCTCTCTCTCTCTCTCTCTCTCTCTTTTTTCCCTTGGTTTCTCTCTTTTAGCACGGCTTGCCTGAAAACCAACTATATATGTTGAGACAATTACCGTGGATAAATTAAGTTAATTATTATTATTATAATTATTATTATAATTATAAGAGGATACCAGTTATTGGTCTCAAGGGTGCATGCCCATAGGAGGTCCAATGTACAATAAAATAATCATATTAAATAATCTTCTACAGCAGATACATGAAGTGGCTATTATTCTGCTGGCACTCACACTCACTAATATTTTGCATACATCGCTCAACTCATGTTTATTTTTGCTGAGGGAGGAAAAACCGCATAACCCATGTTTCCCCTTATTTTGAATTTTACAGTATGTTCATTCATGATCTGTTCTAATTTGGTGATATCATGCTCATGGATTTTTGCAGGCTTATTCTGTGTCAAAACTTTTTATATGTATGCCTTATTATCCAGCATTTATTAAGAAGTTTCTTTCAATTTGAGGAAACGTCTACTATCAGGGTACAACTGTCATTAAACTTACTCGCTTTATAGCAGCTTTTGGGAAAGCAGCTCTTCTGTACATTTCATATCTATTTAGCTGATCCTCCGAGAACGATGACACAAGGAGCCTGAAAACAACAACAACAAAAGCTAGTCAAAAGAAATCACACTTTTGGAGCAAAAGTAAAATTGCTTCAGTTTGCAGTTTATTCAGTCACAAAGCATGTATTGCAATGATATATCAGAGCAACTATTGAATACCCCGCAAATGATATTCATGTAGTCAATCTTTTGAAAATGATGCAGAAACACAATAGAAAGACATTAGGATGAATATCATAGCTGTACCGATATATCACCACTAGTCTACAAATAGTGTACACTAGTAAAGACTAGTGGTGTTACACAAGTGATATTCTTTTTTTCTACAATAATAATAGCTAGCACTAATTGTTAGTTAGCTTCAATTAATGCCTCTAGTTGTACACTTTTGGTACTTCTGGTGCACTGCCAGTTGACTGTTTCGCTTACAGTCACCATAAATTGTAGTCTGGTACATTGTTCTCCATTTTATTACCCGGTAATCTTTAATCTTTAATCATTTTAATTGCAAATAGCTTGGCTAATTACAGCAATGGATGGTCAAGGTCTAAATTTTGGTAGTAAGTATGGTGGTACTTTTTAGAGAAGCCTTAAACTGAGACAGTGTTGTAGAATTAACAGCGTCAGGCGGGAGACTGTTCCATACAGGTATGCAACGGGCGAAGAAAGAGTACTTGTAAGGATCAATATTTGCACGTAAGAGCTTGTATGTCTTGTTATGCGACTTTCGGGTACAGGAAATATTAAGAGTCATGTCACTAGGAAAAGGCAAACTGATGAACTCTAATGAACTCTATGCTGGGTTCAATAAGGGACTGGACATTATTTACAGGGAGGGGGGCTGGTGCAAAAAGAGGGGGGGTTGCAGATTTTTATGCTCACTCTGTAAGAATGTTATGTGTGCATGTATGTAGAAAGAGGGGCCATCAAAAATTGAGCAGTTACCTTTTTCATTTGCACCAGCTCCGCCCCCTGCCTGTAAAATTATAATGACCTGAGTCCCTAAAAAAATAGCCTCTATTGAATGTCACTTGACTATCCCCTCAATTCAAGAATTCAACCAACTTACTGCATTTTCTCTACACCTCCTTTCTCGTCAATCCCTTGACCATCTGAGTCTTGTTTTTGATTTCCATCTTGAGCTGAACTCGGTCCAGATACTTGTTTGTCCGTTTGTTCAACACTCGTTCTTCGGACAGTCAACGGTGGAGAAGTCAACTTTATATCACTGTTTTTGGCTTTTATTTTTGCAGGTGGAGACTTTAAGACATCAGGATCTTTTTCAGAACTTGATGAGCTACTTTCTTGATCAGATTCACGTTTTCTTTTGAGATTATTTGCGTCTTGATTTGGAGTGTCTTTGTTCAGTTCGTCCGCCATGTTTGTTTACGAACATCGACTGCTTTCGGAATAAAGTCGGAAAGCACAGGAATCCCAAATCCTAAATCTTTTTATTAAACAATTTTAATAATTTTTGTTGGGCAGTGATCCAGGATGGAGAGCCGTCGTAAATTTAAGTGAAAAAGATCTTGACACACATCAAAGAAATTTTTTACCCTCTTTGGGCCAATTTTTTTGTTTCGGCCCTCAGGCCGAAACGTTACTGTGTTTGGTTTGCTAACCCATAATTTTTGGCTCGTCTGTCAATTAGCTGTCATACTTTTATAACACATCCAATTATATGTCGCATTCTTTTCACGTCTATTAAAAAATTGTTGGTGAAAACCTACCAACAAATGTTATTTGACGTGCCTGTCACCGACATCCAATCGCATGAAAGGAAGCGCTAAAACGTTTTGCAAAGATTGTGTTATCTATTGTTTATTTGACCGTGGGAACACCCCTTTCTGATTGGTCGGGAATAGAACTTGTAACAATCATACACGCCCTTTTAATCACTTGTGTGAAATTAGCCAATCTGGCACGAGAGGAAATCATAGAAATCTCGATGAATGCGTTTACGCTCTATTTATAATAGTCATTGGAAATTTTATGGCAAAATTGTCATTAAAACACACGGATTTGCAGGATTTACAGCCCTAAACTAAAGGCCGTTTATCGAGGTTTGTTGCATTGCTGCATTGCAACATTGCTTAAAAACTTTCCGCTTAGTTGAGTCACAATGAATCCCGCTGATATTAATGAACAAATTTGATTTTCAGTTTACATTTTTCTTTGCAAGTTAGAACTCCAAGTCTCGTAAAGGAATCTAAAGGGTTTTGAGCGGGCCGAAACATCATTGCTTTGAAGCAATATAGGCTTGTTGAATCTATCTGTAACCTGAAGTTTAACCGAAATATTATTGACTTGATTTCGGAACTCGACGGAGTTCGACACTTTCCGGATTCCATACGACAATTTCACGAATTTGCTGGACAAATGTTTTGAAAGATGGCGGAACGCAATCCTTCACCACCACGCTTATCAGCAGAAGAACGAGAACTTATAGAAAGCGACAACATTGGGGACACTGTATTTAGCAAAAAATGGGTTCTCCAAACTTTAATGAAACTTGTAGAAAAGATGAATGCTGAACTTGAGGAGAGTGATCGTGGAAATGATGCTGAAAGTGAAGCAAACAGTTTTGGTGAAACTCGCGAGGCTGAGCAACAAGAGAACGTAAATTTGGAAGAGGAGTTTGATAGCGAGTTGTGCGAGCTTTGGGATATGTCGATGAACAAGGTATTTTTATTTGAAATTCTCGTGTTGATGCGTTACAGCAGATATTTTAATTGTTTCTCGATCGCTGGAGTCCACGAGGTACAGGTCTCCATAACACGGCCGACAAGACATGGGGGAGGAGTGGGAAGGGGAACTTTGGTCTGAAATTTTACGATAATTTTCAAAATCTAGCCATTGTAATGCGCTTCATGACATGATTACAGAAGTGTGATGCATGATTGAAGCATCAGAAGAGGAGAGTAATATAAATCCATCATCATCATCATCATCATCTTTATGAAGTCAATAAAATTTTACAATGTTTTACAGAGCCCCTCCCTCTTTTTCAAAAATAACAACAAAAATTGCCTGTCAAAGCCATTGCCCATGTCTCCTCCCCCAGGAAAAAAAGACCCTTCCCATTTGCCTGGCAGGGGGACGGCCAAGTATGTTTTTGAGTTTGACCTTCATGTATGTATTAGCATTGAGCCTGATTTTCACAAGTGACATAAGCATGAGCAACATACACAGACTCAGTAATGTACTGCTCAGCATTAGCAGTGCTTGTCTTTTCTTGCACCTATGAGATAAATATAGCACTGAGTCTTAGAACAAGCAACATACACAGACTCAGTAACGTACTGCTCCTTAGCAGTGCTGTCTTTTCTCACACCTATGAGATAAATGCAGCACTGAGTTTGAGAACAAGAAACATAATTATACAGACTCAGTAATGTACTGCTCATTAGCAGTGCTGTCTTTGCTCACACCTATGAGATAAATACAGCACTGAGTCTTAGAATAGAGGAATTTTCAAATGACTGGGAAACAGTACAGTCACCAAATTGTACTGTTACGGCAAGGATATGGCAGAATTTTCAAATGTTTTTATAGAAATTATGGTACTGACACTGTCATGCACAGTATGGACTGTATTGTTTCCCACACATATGAAAACCTCTCCAAGAAACACATACAGACTCTTAATGTACTTCTGTCAATCATTAGCTTTGCTTATTCCAATGTGATAAATACAGCACTGAGTCTTAGAACAAGCAGCATACACAGACTCAGTATTGTACTGCTCATCAGCAGTGCTTGTCTTTTCTCACACCTATGAGATAAATGCAGCACTGAGTCTTAGAACAAGCAACATACACAGACTCAGTAATGTACTGCTCATCAGCAGTGCTAAATAACTTGACACCAAAATAAAGTTTATCTATCTAGTACCTACTTACATGTAAATGATAAATGCTATACTGAGTCTGCATATTATGTTTCTAGCGAAAACTAGACTTTAACGGTATAACCATGGATACTAATGTGTTATGTGCTGTACTGTAAATGAATAGATAATATTATTTAAACAGGATGTTGCTGCATTATTACAAGAAGTGGATGCAACAGATGTTTTATTGAATGCTATTTTAAAGTCAAGAAGGGCAAGGCTAACAGTATGTTGACCTCTTTATTATTTTTTTAGTAAATAACTTTCTTAAATGACTACAATACAAAATATAATTAAAATTAATTTACTAAAAGTGAAGTGTCTAATATACTACTACTAGATTGATTTGAATTAAAAGAAATGTCACTAACTATACAGTATACTAGATCTATGTACATGTATGTACATGTATGTATGTATCTAGGCATTTCATTTCTTTTTCTTTCGTGCATCAATTCATTTGCTAACTTACTCATCCATTCATTCATTTGGTCATTCATTCATTCATTCATTCACTCCTTCATTTACAACACTTAGAACTTCACTACTATAAGTGCTACATAAATGCTTGTTTGATTCATTCATTCATTTATTCAATATTTTCTTGTTCTGAGATCATTGTCTCTTTGTATATCTATCTACAATTAATGTACAGTTGTATAGATCTCATTGTTTCATTTAATCAGAAGACTAACTAAAGTGCTTTTTCCTTCATTCATTCATTCACTCATCCATCCATTCATTCATTCATTCATCCATTCGTTTTTCATTATTATATCTATCTCAAGGAAATATGCATTGGTATCCTTGGCAACATGGCATGTCATGATGAAGTTTGTGTTGAAATGATGAAAAATAATGACTTTGTGTGAGTATATCATGTACCTTTTATGGTATAAAATCTCCTTATTTCAAATAGTTTCTACAGTAATGTGCGGTGGTATTGTGTATTATCTGAAATGTTTTAATTTTTATTATTTTTGTACAGAAATATTATCACTGCATTTTTAGAGGATCCTGATACTCCAATTCTTGTAGAAACTACAAGGTAAACATGTTGTGAATCTCATTTGTCATTTCACAGATTGTTATCTGTCATAATAGCAGTACTTGTCTTTTCTCATACCTATGAGATAAATGCAGCACTGAGTCTTAGAACAAGCAACATACACAGACTTAGTAATGTACTGCTCATTAGCAGTGCTTGTCTTTTCTCACACCTAGTATGAGATAAATGCAGCACTGAGTCTTAGAACATTAGTAACATACACAGACTCAGTAATGTACTGCTCATTAACAGTGCTTGTCTTTTCTCACATCTATGAGATAAATGCAGCACTATACATGTACATGTATGTAATGTTCCTTGTACTTTTTTGCTTGTGTGAAGAATGAAAACAAGATTGAATATTTTTCATGTTCTAAGGTTGATGCATGTTTGTGTGAGCAATGTTGATGTTAGACAACAATGGATTGATGCCATCAAAAGGTGCTCTGCCATTAAGCATTTCAACTTTATCCTGGAAAACTCATTAAATGGTAAGAATGAAAAGGCATGTACTAATTAAACTGTTGGTTGAATAAAATTTTGTGCCCAGTGAATCTATTCTTTCAATATACATACAAATTATTGCATAATCTTTATTTATTATTACATAGATTTAGCAAACACAATGTGATGTCTATGCATACTCACAAAATTAATTATGTTTGAAATGACCATGCATTGATGTTGCCACTGCTGTTGAGAGGATATGAAAACAAGTGAAGTGGCAATCCTGAATGTGGCATCGCAATGTCACCATGGTAGTCATGCATTGGATGAATTTGATATTTTTGCCTTCTCTCTTCTTGTTCTCACATCACGTCATGTTTGCTAAATTGTCCTATCATGAACATGAGTCTGAGACCCCATTTTTCTTTGATTTCAGTTGACTTACTGACAAACTGTTCCCATCTTGTCGAGAAAATACTTGATTCTTGTGATGACTTGATTGACACCTGGTCAGACATTGAGTTAGTGACTGCAGTATGTGAAGCCATCAAACAGACCAAGTAAGCACAGTGTTAGAGAGAATAACAACAATAATATTAAAACTAGAAATCAGTAAAACCATTAACAGGTAAAATAGCATACCAAATGATGTTGTTGGTTATCTATTGGACAACTTTCACCCAATGGTTTTGCAACAAATGACAGCAAAATAGTCAGTCAATTGACAAATCACTGTTGACCATCTCTCAGTAGCCTTTTGGTGAACTGTTGCCCAACAGTCAGTGAACTGTTGAGCAGACCATGGGTGAACTGTCAGTAAAATGTTGAATATGCACTTTTGGCAATTCTTCTGCATGCCAACATTTCTCTGCATGACTAGGTACTGGTACATGTATGTTTTGCTACACATAACTTCATTAACGTTAACACAATAATTATTAATAATTATATATTTAATCATAATCTTTTATGATATTTTTGTTGCTCTAAATTTCTGAGTAATGAGTTTGACATTGATTGAATGTACTGAGTTTGACATTTTGTTGTCCACATCAACAGATTTGTCCACATTGAAGTAGCTGAAGCATTACTACATATTCTTCAGCTTGTTTCTACTGTAGAGAAAGGAGTACAAGCATTAGGTATTGCAAGTAAACCATAAAGTATATGTAAAGGCTATTAAGACTAAAACTTTCCTTTGGTCATGGAGCCTTCACATCCATTGCCGAGTAGGCTCTATTGAAGAATAAATGAAGGGTTCCCTGTGAAAATGGCCAAAGTGACATTTTTTATGATATTTGTCAATGGTATAATTAACTTTCCTATGCTGGAAAAATTAATCTTTAGTTGGGACATCCATCAAAAAGTCACTTAGGTCATTTTCACAGGGAACCCTTCAAATATTGGTCATAGATGTTAGGTGTACAAATGCTAAATAGATTATAGCTGAATCTGACATGTCAGATTCATTTTTTTTTCAAACTCTTATAATGTACAGTATGCATGCAAAAGGGCATCAGAGTGGGCTTGTGGTGTGACAAATATTTGGCACAATTTTTTTCTTCCTGTGTGTTGCCCTCTGTTGATTTTCTTAGTGTGTATTTTTAGCTCTGCTAGAAATAAATGAATTCTCTTCACATACATATTCTTGGGTTGCATGTGACGTCACGGCAGCCATCTTGGATGAACTTCAACAAAAGATTTCTCGTTAGCATCACTTGTTTGTTCATCCAACATGGCTACCGGTTCTTTGTCTTTTGATTCCCAAAGGAATGGATGAAACCCAGTGATATGTATTCTGTCAGTTCAACCCATTTGAGTTGTGTAGACCTCTTTTTATTTCCATTGTGGAGTAACATTGATTGACTAGCTCTTTCATTTCTAATAAAGAATCCTGGGGGGCACTCCCTTACAAAAGTGTTAGGGGTGCTCGACAGACCTTTTAGGGTCAAAAATATGACTTGCTCGTACCTTTGAGGGTTTCCGGTTCATAGCATACCTTTTAGGGGACCTCAGGATAACAAAAATCACATAAAGATTGAAATGATCTCATACAATGTATATGAAAATATTAAAAAATATTAGTTGAATGGGGTCATAGTTTTGGGGTATAAAATCGGCATCTCCGATAATTTATGCGTACCTTTTAGGGTCATTTTCAAAACCCTCCTTCGAGCACCCCTACCACTTTTGTAAGGGAGTACCCCCCCCCCCCCCCCCCCAGGTAAAGAATACTGATATCAATCAATATTTTGTATTCCAGTTTCATGTCCATCTGTTATACCTCTTCTTTGTCACTTCATTGGTGAATGTGGCCATGATGAAGGGGGTATCATTGTTGGAAGAGAGCTTTCCCTGATGGCATCATTCTCAGTACTAAATGTTATTTTAATGGCTGAGCCATTGAATGTTTTAACAGCTATGGAAAAAGGTAATAAGAAATTACTATAATAAAGTTACCACCAGAACTGCATGATAAAGCGCAATTACCAATATTTGTTATTAAGTACCTTAACATTGAAGTTTGCATTGTGCATTAAACAGATGCCAATCAACACTGACTCTCAAAAAATGCTTGTCTGAGTGGATTTTAAGTCTTTAAAGAATGACTGATGCCATCAAATGCAATTTGCAAACATTGATATGAAAGTCTAGGTGATAATATAAAAATAAATAAATGTAAAATTCAAAACAAAATAATTATGAATTCAAATTTGCAATTATGGCTTCAATCTTCAATCCTTCATAGGAGTGCATGGTCGTGTTTGACTGTAAGTAGGTAATGGATATCTTTATTATTATTATTAATTTACAATATTTATTTTTAGATCCACGCATCATGAAAATATTAATGGGTTTATTAGGATATTCTTGTAAAATCCATCGCAAGAGATCAAGATTTTCCTTATCAGAGGACAGGTCATCACAGCATCCCCCTGTTAATAACTCTTGTGATAATGATAATGATAGGACTGAAAACAATACCCAGGGGGGTGCAGACAATCATACTTCTCAAAATAATGCAAATACATCTGATGTGAGTGGTGATGTGGATAGGAGTCAAACAAGTTCAGCACATCCAGGTATTATAGACACATTGCTCTTGTTATGCTTTTGTCATTTCTTCTGCTCCTTCCTTCATTCCATTCTTCATTCTTTCCTTCCTTGCTTCCTTCCTTCCTCACTCCTATGCTTCCTCCCTTCTTTCCTTCCTTGCTTCCTTCTTTCCTTCCTTGCTCACCTCCTTCCTTCCTTCCTTCCTTCCTTCCCTGCTTTGTTGCTTACTTGCTTTCTCCCTCCCTCACCCCAAGCTCCCCCTTCTTTTCCTTCCTTTCTTCTCATCCTTCCCTTTCTTCTCCTTTCCTTCCTCCCTTTTCCCCCTTTCACTCTCTCCTCTTTTCATTCATTCTTTCTTCTCTTTACAAAGAGTACAGCAGGCATTCATCACAAGAAAGTGGTTCATCAGATGATCCTTCTCCCCAAGTAGACATCCATCATCAATATTTTACTGTAGCTGTTGATTTCTTGAAGGACATTATTTCAGAAGCCTCTGTGGTGAGTTAATAAAAGTAATTGATGTTGAAAGAAAGAAAGAAAGAAAGAAAGAAAGAAAGAAAGAAAGAAAGAAAGAAAGAAAGAAAGAATGAATGAATGAATGAATGAATGAATGAATGAATGAATGAATGCACCTTTATTTCAATACGATAATTTCAAAAGTTAAAAACTTCTTTACATGAAAGTCGTATGGTAAAAATGTATAAATATACAATAAATATAAAATATTGAATGATTAAGGAAACAATAGTTACTCAAAGACAAAAAGAACAAGTTATGGAGCACTGTCAGATAGCCACTTATCAAGATTTCTCTTAAAGCTGTTTCTGGTAGTTGAGGATCTCACTTCAGGTGGAAGTGAATTCCACGCTATAGCTCCTCTGTACGAGAAACTGCTTTTAAAGAAATCTGTCTTTGGTACGTGCTTAATTTCTAATTTACTACTATCCCTGAGCATTGCTTTATAACCATTTGAATCCTTAGCTTTATCAAAAAGTTCTCGTAGATAGGCAGGGCTGTTTCCCTGTAAGACGTCATACATCAATAGACAAAGTCTTTTGTCGCGTCTTACAGCCAAACAGTCCCACTTTTAAACTGCTGTAGGATGTCAAAAGACCTCACATCATACCCTTGTCTAGTAATAATACGAGCAGCCCTATTCTGAAGTTTTTGCAGACGATCAATTTGTCCTTTGTTTAGATTGCTCCAAACAAGGTCACAGTAATCGAATATAGGCTGCGTAAATGCTTTGTACATGGTGACAAGGGTATCGAGAGGAACTAAGTTCCGTGCTTGTTTCAAACCATAGATAGTCTGTTTTACTTTCTTACATATGTTATCCAGGTGAGCATCCCAATTTAAGTTTTGATCAATATGAACGCCGAGATGTTTAAGAGAAAATACTCTTTTAAGATCGAAACCATTGATTTTTATCGGAGCAAAACCACCTAGATTTGAGATTTTAAATTGTGAGCCAATTGCCAGATATTCAGACTTGAGGACATTCAAACTGAGCCTGTTAGCCAATAACCAACTACAGATACCTTGGAGATCAGAATTGATCCTCTTAAGAAGATCTGTAGGAGATTTAGAGGACAGGGTCAGTAAGGTGTCGTCTGCATAAAGGCGTGGTTCAGTGTAGTTGAGACAACTTGGCATGTCATTAACATATATAATAAAGAGAAGTGGTCCCAAAATAGACCCCTGTGGGACACCACAAGAGACCATCCTAGGCTCTGATATAAAGGTATCAACAGCACAGCACTGAGTTCTGTCACTTAGGTACGACCTAAAAAAATCCAAGGCTTTTCCGCTGACACCATAACAATTCAATTTTGAAATCAATATACTGTGCGACACCGTATCAAAGGCCTTTGCTAAATCTAAGGAAATTACAAGATTAGTTAGGCCTTTGTCCATATTTACATACCACTCATTAGTAGCTTCTAACAGAGCAGTGAGAGTGGAATGTAATGGACGAAAGCCTGACTGATGCTTAGTGAACAGGTTATGATCTGTAAAGTACCCATAGATCTGTTTATAGACAGCCCTCTCACAAATTTTAGATAAAATTGGGAGTATGGATATTGGCCTATAATTATTTGGATCATCACGGTTATCAGCCTTAAAAAGAGGGATCACCTTAGCTCTCTTCCAGCCACAGGGAAAAACACCTGTGGCCAGCGATCTGTTTACCATTCTGGCAATGGAAGGAGCGATTACCGGTGCCGCTTCCTTCAAAAGGCGACAAGATATATCATCTAATCCAGTGGCCTTTTCTACCGGCATACTATTTATGAATTTTACAACAAATTCGCTTGAGACATTTTGAAACTGCCTAAAATAAGATTTAGCTGGATACATAAAGGTTCTGAAATCGATGTCGCTTTCACTCAGATTTGAGGCTAAAGTTAAACCAATAGCAGAAAAATGATTATTCATTACTTCTGCAATATCATCAGGATTATTGAAAACCTTGTTATCAACTTTGATTTCTTTGATGGAGCTATTTGTGGAACCATTCCGGCCACTAATTTCATTTATCGTTTTCCAAAGATTTTTTGAATTTCCTTGATTTCTTTCAATCTGAGAATTGTAATAATTTGCTTTAGCTCTTTTAATTTCATTATTTACTTGATTTCTGGTGATTTTGTATTCCTTCCAGATTTTAGAGTCACCCTTTTTAACAGCCTGATCTTTTAGGTAGTTTCTTTGATTTATCATTGATCTAATATCACTACTGAGCCAGGGTGATTGGCTGTTTCGGACCCTACGAGTTCTAATTGGGGCATGCGTATTTGCTACATCAAGGAAATGTTTCTCCCAGGCAGTTAACATGTCACTAGGGTCCGATAACTTTTCTACCGATGACCAATCAACCGAGCCCAATTGTGTTCTAAAACTATCGGGATCAAACTTCTTAAAAGATCTATAAGTGACATACTTGTGTTTGTTATTTGATGGAACTGCAAACTTTCTTATGGCATAAACAAGACTGTGGTCACTTATGCCTAGATGACAAACACCTGAAGTAACTATTCGACTAGGTTCATTTGTAAAAACTACGTCTATAAGTGTGCTAGAAGTTTGCGTTATTCTCGTTGGTTTATCTATAATTTGCTTAACTTGGTAAATATCACAAATAGATTTTATAATAGGTAAGTTAGAATCTCGGTCCGATAGATAATTGCAATTTATATCACCCATCAGCAGTAATTCCTTGGATTCATGGTCATATGTTTGGATGATACATTCTAAAGACTCAAAAAATGATCTGCTGAAAAGAAAGAAAGAAAGAAAGAAAGAAAGAAAGAAAGAAAGAAAGAAAGAAAGAAAGAAAGAAAGAAAGAAAGAAAGAAAGAAAGAAAGAAAGAAAGAAAGAAAGAAGAAAGAAAGAAAGAAAGAAAGAAAGAAAGAAAGAAAGAAAGAAAGAAAGAAAGAAAGAAAGAAAGAAAGAAAGAAAGAAAGAAAGAAAGAAAGAAAGAAAGAAAGAAAGAAAGAAAGAAAGAAAGAAAGAAAGAAAGAAAGAAAGAAAGAAAGAAAGAAAGAAAGAAAGAAAGAAAGAAAGAAAGAAAGAAAGAAAGGAGGGAAGGCAGGAGGGAGGGAGGTCCCAACTCCAAACTTAATGCATGAAACACCAACCCTCAACCAATTAAACAATAAATGTGTAACCTAAATTGTCTTTGTTTGTTGTCAGGCACCAACCTGTGTATCTAACATGTTAGCTCCTCATCACAAGATGCTTCATAAAATTGTACACTACTCCAAACGTATTGATACATACCGTGAAATGGTAAAGTTATTGCACCTTTTGTTTGATTGTTTGATCAGTGAATTCAAAGCATACTGTCTATGGAGTACATATACACCTATTTCACAAAAGGTTGTTGGATGAGAGACCTAAAGCACACGCAACTAGACCGAAAGGGAGCATGGGTAGATGCAAAACTTAACTCATTTTGTGGCTTTGGTATTGATTTTAGACTTCAAGAAATGAAGTTCTGTGTTGTATAAGGGTATAGCAAGCCTGATGTGGATGTCGTCTTGATATTCGTGTAGTTTTATTGGTTAAATAATTTCTTCCCATACTCCCTTTCGGGTGAGTCACGTATGCTTTGAGTATTTGGTCCGACAACGTTTTTTGAAATAGGTGTATATATAAGGGGGATTGCCTCACACAAAGTTAGTCTCTCTTTGAATTTTGAAAACAAATTTAAGGTAATTGGTACTCCCTATAAAAATGCTTGCCCCAAAGTCTTTTCTTCACCATTCAACTGAACTCCCTTAATGCGACTACACAATCTCAGAAGAAAAAAAAACTTTTTCTGTTTCTAACATATTTTGTTTTCAATTGTTGAAAGAATACAACATTTTCAAAGAATGTGTATTCTCTGATCCCTTTCTTTGATACCCTTTTCAATATTGAGCCCGAAAGGTTGGTGCTGTACGTGTTAATATGACTTCATATGAGTGTGAAATGAGCCGTACCATGCGGTAACCGTGTCAGTGCCTTGATCTCTATAAAAACATTTGACATTTCTGTCGTAACCATGCCGTGACCATGCAGTGCCGTTTTCACAGTCACACGAATCTACTCTAGCCATTATTAAACAGCCTGAACAACATTGTATGGAAGGGGGAGGGGTGGGGAGTGCACCTAGTTACTTAAAACAGATATTGTACTTTAAGCTGTTCATCCATCCATTCATTTTATATCCATTCTGTCAATTGTTTTAATTTATAGCTTTTTGGAATTGAAATTTGCTGTTGGATGTATGCAGGCCAACAGCTAATTTGTAAACTCTGGTGAATGGGTGTGTTATTAAAGGATGTTCAATTCTATTTTTCACTATAGGTTGAAGACTTAGTAGAAGCTACATTAAGTATCCAAGAATTATCATCCCTTCATAAAAGTTTGACACAAGATACCAGCCTCATACAGGTAAGAACATGTTCCTATAAAGCTATTTAGGAAGTACAAAGAAATTTAAGGCTCAAATCAAGACACAGAATTTTCAAAAGTGGTGCAATAAACAGTTCACTTAAAATGTGAAATTCTGAAACAAGTACTAATAATTACAGTAGGAAAATATACATTACTTAGGTCAATGTTTCCCTTTGTGTATTACCACCATTTACATAATTACGCATCCTGCCAGAGTAAGGGTCTCGATTGGGATTTAGTCAATAGGCTACCAGAAAGCCAATACAGAGTTCAGACATAGAAAACTCTGCCTCTGTCTGGATTTTTGGTAGCTTATTGACCAACTTTAGTCTGGTGGGATGCATAATTATGCAAATGGTGGTAACATTATACAACTGTACATTAAATCTATTTTTTTCTGCTAGCAGAATTAGAGCAAAACCAACTGAAGAATACAGTCAAACAAGAAATCAAACTTGCCCATCAAACTGGACACTCATAATGAGGGATTGTTTGTAGTCACATATGGAGCAGTGTTTGTATGACTATGAACAAGTCAGTGACATGCATCAGTTTTCTGATTGGATAAGACTTCAGCATTGACCAATCAAACTGGCAGACAGGACAGTACAAAAAGGGCCCAGGGGGTACTCCGCCAGGATTTGGGTGGGGGTTTTCCACTGGATCCTCGGTTACCCTGTTAATGACAGAAAAACTCAAATTCTCATACTCTGTTTATGACAAAGGATATGCATATCCTATCAAAATGATATTTGAGCTGATATTGGATCTCTTTGGCCAGCTAGCGATAGATGATACTGTGGCTGTGATTAAGGTTGATGGAAAATAGATACCCTGAATATGACAAGAAACTCAGAAAATCATATCCTGTTCAGTGGGTCATCCCCATATAGTCCACATATCAGAGTACCCCCCCCCCCCCCCACCCCCACCCCCACCTCAGGAATAAGGCATGGCAAAGACTTTTTCATGGACATATGAAATCTGCTCTAATAAAGTTGAGTTCTTACATAATGACATTTGTAAATACTTGTGATTATAATTTATTATAAAAATAAAATGTTTTACTGACTAGAGTGAGTTTTCATCAATCAAATTACCATAAAAAACGAATCAAAGCACCTGATTACCCGACTCCAGAGGTTTATCTGTTTTATCCTCATGAATTAGAAGTATGATGGCCCCCACCCTCCCCATCAAAAAATAAAATAAAATAAAAAAGAGCCTTGAAAAGTTTAAGTCAAAAGTATCTTGGCCTTTGCTAGAACAATGCCTTCCTCACAAAGTCGTGTATAGAAAATTCACAATCAATTTTACTTTACCAAACTGTGAAGAGCAAGTCAAGGCAAGAACTTTGAAAATACCGACAACTGGTAAGAAAAACCTCTGGAACTAGAAGGGTAGGGCCTGATCATGCTTCACAAAGATAAAAGATGTAGTGTTGGTTGCTGCACTGCAGTAATTTGTATCATTTAGTATGACTAGTAACAGCACCAGCAGTCATTTTAAATCTGTATTCCAGTGCTAAAATGTCAGTCGCGTGCCAATTCACACTAGCGATATACACATAAGCACAAGCAAGACTTGAACATGGACTCAGTGTTGCATTTATCACAGATGTAAGAAACAATGAGCACTTCTAATATACAATGCATTGCCGAGTCTGTTGCTTGTTCTTAGACTTAGTGCTGTATTTATCTCAGGTGTAAGAGAAGACAAGCATTGCTAATGAGCAGCATAGTCTGTGTATGTTGCTTGCACGTATGCTAGCATATAGCTAGTGTGAACCAGTCTTTATATTAGCTGTGCTAGTTGCTTTTGTATTCAAATAGTCATATGTGAGCACATAGCCTCCTCTAGTTTTACCCAGAGCCTTATGCATATTGCTTTTCACTGGATCATGGATTGCACAGGCACTATATCTCTGGAGTTTGGGTTTCCTGTGTAATCCACCAAAGGAAGCCCAATGAGCTGCATGCATTGGAGGCTAGTCAGCAGTCTTGAACTGTCAGATTTTCACTAGCCTCCTCCACAGGCAATTGTTCACTTTGGGCCTCCTGTGTTAAAGACACGCCAGGCGAGAAAAGGCAAATTTTTCCCTCCCCCTTTTCGTCCCCAGTCCTTTTTCTTCTCAAAATTTTGCACAGGAAGCCCAAAAAGTTGCCTGCGGAGGAGGCTAAGATTTTCATGTGCCTGTGATACATAGGGAACAGTATCACGCAAATAAAATTCCTGTCAAATTCTGATAAAATGGTGACATGCACTGTTTGATTAGACCTCTGTTAAATGAGTGACTGTGATGAGAATCAGTCAAAATTCAAAACTGTTACAAGTGGAAACTATTTAATATTAATGATGAATATTAAGCTAAGAGCTACTTTCCTATAATTCTACATTCAAAGTAAATATTATTGTTGCAAGAAATTTTGGTTTAAAAGTAAAAAGAATAGGGTTCATGAGTTGATATCTATAATAATTGAGATGGCAAAATGATTTTTACCTTCTTGATGTGAGGAAAATATTAACTTAGGCCTAGAGATAACTTTAAGCAAGTTTGAGCTCATTTCCAATTTTGACTGATTCTCATCAGTGGTTCTTTAACCACAGGGAGCCCAAGCTTGATGTTGGAGAAGGTGTCATAGTTGTATTTTATCTGCAGGTAAGTTGTCCCTGGTAGCTGGCACAAATCCCTTTGTTTTCTTTTTAATGGGGGGGGGGGGGGTGGAAAGACAATATTTCAAGAATTTCAGTTAAAATGGCCGCGATTTTAGGATTCGAGCAATTATCCGGGGGATTTAGATCTTTTAAATCCAGGATCCAGGAGACCGGGAGACGAGGCCCAAAATCTGGAGACTCCCGGATTATCCGGGAGGGTTGGCAGCTATGAAATATCTACCAGGTACAACTTGCCTTCACAACAGAGTACATTGAATTATTATATAAAATCTTTCTAGGTATATATATATCATATTTCTAAATGTTTTCATAATGTTTGGTTCCATATGTGCCAGCACTGAAACTCAGTCATGCAAATATCATCGATGTACATTTGGATGGGTTTAGGGGAGGGGTGGTAGGGGTAAATTAGGAGGGGGTGGAGGTGTGTGCAACCCTGAAGGGTGATGACTTTGAGCCCTTTTTTTCTCAATAGTTTTCCAAACCTCCTCTGGACGTCTTCAATTTCTATAATGCTGCACTCCCCCTGAAGGATATAATCCTGGATACTTACATCTAGCCTGCATCACAACTGGACTAAATATTCTGGATGTGATGCAGGCTACACACATCCAGCTTAGGTTCCTGTGAATTATTAAGGCTGTATCCACATTAATCTAGATGAACTTGAAAATGTATGTTTTTCTTGATATCTTGTGGTGTCACTTTTACCCTACAGGCCTATGGGCTTTTCCTTAAGGTATGGTAATACTTATTTAGTCCAGCTTGCTCCCTTGTATTTAACCAGTTTAATATCAGGGAGCATGAGCAGGGACTGCAAAACTTTTGTTGTGCAACAAATATTTTTGCATGAAATCAATGGTACACGAGGGAGCTTTGCTCCAGCAGCATGTTGTAGGAGCTTGTGTGCACCAGCGTTTAATGATATCAAGGGAAGTTGTGCATATCCCCACCCATGCAAAAACTTGTTGCACAAATATTTTCCTTGTTGAATGTTGCAAAATTTTGTTGCCAAAAGTAGAGTAGTTTCTACTCATTTCTGCAACAAAATTTGAGTTTATTGCCAGTATTACTGTACCCTTAGACAAAAGAAAATTGATG
Organism: Telmatactis stephensoni; assembly: GCA_029948255.1. Taxonomy (NCBI): domain Eukaryota; kingdom Metazoa; phylum Cnidaria; class Anthozoa; order Actiniaria; family Isophelliidae; genus Telmatactis; species Telmatactis stephensoni. The sequence goes on along the minus strand of JALIZF010001007.1, from coordinate 44,425 downwards.
TCTTCGTGTGAACAGAAAGCCCAACCATAGCAAATATTAAGATGTTTTCAAATTTATCCACATTATTGTGAAAATAGCCTAAGTCATCATCCTCTATTAAGCATCCCACTTATCTATACCGAAGTGTGACTACTTAATACATTCACTGTATTCCATTTTATTAATATACCTATTTCAAAAATGGTTGTTGTCAGATGAGAGCTTTCAAGCCCATGCAACTAGACTGAAAAGGAGTATGGGTAGTAGCAAAACTTCACTTCCTTTCTGCTTTGGTATTGACTTTAGCATCAGTAGTGACAGAAGTTCTTTAGTGTATAAGGTGTCAGAGCAAGCTGAATTTAATGAGTAATCATGTGAGATTTTTGTGATTTTATGACTTTAGTCATTTCTTCCCATACTCCCTTTTGGGTGAGTCGTGTAGGCTTGATACCAACAACGTTTATTGAAATAGGTGTATACACCTGTGTATAATATAGCAGATATAATTATATATATTAATTACTTTGTAAAATTATTATATTTCTCTGTGATATAAATCTCTGTAAAATAAATTGTCATTCTGCAGGGGAGATATATTCTGCGTTATGTGAGTATAGGCTGCTGTTGAACTTCTAGAATATCTGTGAAGTAAGAATCATGGTGTGTTAGACAAGTGTAGTCTTATAAAGGTTCAAGAAGGTCAGGAAGGAAGCGCCCAAAGCAGTGAAAGTTGCATCATTAAAAGTGTCTGAGGATACCTCTAGTGATGATGATCATGGTGATGATGATGATAATAACTGATAATGACAATGATAACTGATGATGATGATGATAACTGATGATGACGATGACAATAACTGATGATGACGATGATGAGTGATGATGATGATTACAGTAGTGCAGTCTATGTGATATGGCATAAAAGGGAGCCAACAGCCTTCACAGGAATTTTGCACGACCTGGTCACATGGCACAAGTGACAGAAATATCTGAGCTCAGATGACAAAATGGACAGCAGCATCAGAAAGAACACCTTCAAATTAGTATTTTTCAAAAGTTTTACTATTTTTGATTGCAACCCATCCAAGGCTGGATTTTTTGGAAAGATGGCATAGCTTGTCATCAAGTCATATAAATTATTCCTTGTAAAAAATGAAATTTCAAAATCTCTCATTTCTATTCTGGTATATCACAAAATCCTTGAATTGGCAAAAGTGCTAACTAAAGGTAAAGGTGCTAGAGATTCATTTTTCTTTTGAAATTCTATGGGAAAAAAAGGATTAAATCCTAAACTTTCCATTTTCAAATTAAAAATAATATTGTAATTTTTCATACCCGTCAATGACATCACAAGGCAAAGACTAATTTGCATCATTTTGAGTGGGTCTATAAGTAAAGAAGATTTACCTGTCATAATTTTATTCCAAGGTAAAGTCACGTAGGTAAGATAAGCATTCAAACTTGACATTCCAAGAGACTTTCTTCTGAAAATTGACAATAGAATACATTCAAAGTAAATGTCTTGGAAAAAGAGAAACTATCTGTGCCCTATCTCAAATCCTGTTAACTCGAAAACCTTAAGTTAATCTCCAACACAAATCCATTTCTCTTAAGTCACTTTTTAGTTATCTCAAATCCTCAAAATCCCAAACAATATTTAGCTTAGTTTGAGATTAAGTGGGGTGCTACTGTATGACAAATTATGAATTTCTTACCTAAATTTCATCCATTGTGTTGTTGAACTTGTAGGTGAAGTGGAAGAGCCTTGTAGGAAAAGAATTTAGAGGCATTCATTTAACATTACATTTGTACATTCATTTATTCATTTATCCACATTCACATCTCTCATTTATTGTCATTCAATTGATCATCCACTCACTCATTTGATCATTTATTCTTTAATTCATTCATTCATCCATTCAATCATATATTCCTTTGCTCATTGCTCCATCTATCCATCCATCCATTCATTCATTCAAACATTCATTCCTCCATCCATCCATCAATCTGTCCATTCATTCATTTATTCATCCACTTACATACACACACATACCTTTTTTTCTCTTGATTGAATTTTGATTTGAAGTTGATTCTGAATTTTCATCAATAGTACCACAATGACAAACAAAGTCATCTGGTGACGTAGACACTCCACTTCCATCTCTTCCACCACAATCAGAACATACCATTGACCTAGAAAATCAATAAAAAGTATATTACTTGGGGGCCATCTTCATCGGGATCCTATGGGTCCATTTGTATTTGTTATTCTTCCTCCCCTCCCACCTGGGAAATTCCACTTCAATCCTTGGTGGGATAGGGATATTTTATGGAATGACATAATGGGGAACACACCAGCAGTACTCAGAATGAAACATGCCATTGATACAATCAATCAATAAACAAAAACAGCACATGGAAGGAACAACATCTGAACCAGGCCTGAAACACCAAACTTTCTTCTAAATAGAGAGCTTGTTATATCTTCTTTGCTTCCTTACCCATCCTGACTAATGCTATCTTTCGGTCGGCTTATGGACATTTCAGCATGGCCTTTGCCACCAGGTCCTTTCATCTTTATAAACTCTGTTGTTGACTGTCCTTTCCACCAGCCCATGGACATTTTCTGAGCCATTTTTGTAGCTACACTGGCCTGTAGTGGATACAAAACATTAATTGTCAGATAAAATTTGTTCAAAAAGCATACCTTTTTTAATTTATAAAATAATCATCATATTAAACCAACCAATAGCACAAACCTACCCTTCCTTCATAAACTTTTTTCAGAGCTTCAAATCTTATTGAACCAAGAAATATAACTCCTTTTATGCTTTCACTCTGAAAATTACCACATTAATAGATTCCATAAATAAGTACAATGTAAGTCTTTTGTATACGAGGTGTCACTGTATATGGGTGCATCTTTGAGGCATCATGGTCAAGTGGTCAGAACGTTGGGCTCACAATCCGGTGGTCCCGAGTTCGAGTCCCCACTCTGGCCACTAGCCGAGGCTGAATTTGTTCCAAGCAACCCCTAGTTCAAATTCAACCATGCTTGTATATAGCCAACTGATTCGTCTCCTTGTCAGTTGGGATTCTTAATTGAGGACCATTATGTAAACTACTGGTTCACCAGTAATAATGTTTATACCCTCATTAAATAAAATAATTTTTTTTAATCTGAGGTGCAGTTTGCATGTTGCTTGAAATGAAGTGGCAAGCAACAAAAATTTTACATGATTGTGGAGATACAGTACGGCCAAAAGCCACAATTATGTTCCAATTGCAATTGCTCTCAACAGCCGCAATTTGCAGCTTACCACTGACAGTAAATTGCGTTTAGCCATTAAGGAGCAGTGTAGAAAATGCATTTAACATTTTGTAACTGCATTAGAAATTTATGACAAAGGCAATTCATTCATGATAATTAGTTGCCTGGCACAGTGTTGTTCACAGGTACTGTAGTCAAAATTGCAGGTCGTCAGCCAAAAAGGGTAACCCTTATAACCTGTATCAGCTAGTCCTCTAACCTTGTCATGAGCCACCAGCTCCACACAAACCATTTCATTTTCCTTGATGGAAAAATCTTTGTAAACCTAATATAAAATAGTTTGTTTCAAAAATGGAATGAGAAATGCAAACACAAGAATAGGAACGATGGCAGATGCTGGAATAAACATGATGCAGCTGATGATTGACAGACAGACATATTACATACACAAACAGACAGACAGACAATCAATCAATCAACCTTTATTAATAAAGCAGGTTAATAAATGCAGCTGAAAGGCTGATGTGGACCTGCAGACAGACAGATAGACAGACAGATACAGACAGATTGACAGATCAACAGACAGACAGAGATAGACTGGCAGACAAATTTAAGATAGATTACTAGATAGATAGACAGAGACAAAAAGAGGGACTTCATATACAAATTGATGTTAAACTTTCTTTGACAATACCAATACAAGCAAAGGCAAAAAGGTAAAGGACATATACAGTAGGTATGAATTGTCATTATGACCAAGGCCACAGTGAACTCCTTCTTGACAGGCCCTCTAACTGTCTACCATAAGCTTACAGCATAGCTTTGATAAATAGAATTATCATTTCTTTTATAATTAAATTAGGGAATTACTCACCTCCTCAAAATTATCAACAATAAAAAACATGTTTGGGTATGAGATCTCTGTTGCTTCTCCTTTACTATCCATTCTAACATAAGAAATTTTACATGTAGATAACACTTTCTATCTCATTTGTTACTAACAGTGCATTTTGCATAGCTTTTGACAAGTGGATTCCAACATTTGTTCAGAAGTTCATGTTTTACATGTACTGTACTTTGGAAGTTAACAATTATACTTTGTTGGCAAATCTTCAAACTTTATGAATACATGTACTTCACACAAATTCAGAAATTAATTTTATTTAGAATCAAGTTTCTGGGTTCAAACTAGCCATGGAAGATTCCATCTTGATCAACAACACCAAATTAGCTAACATGTTGCTTTGTACATTTCTACCCAACTCAAAACCTCTGGAAGTACATGTAAGTTAGATTCTTTGTCTTAATTGCATTTCGATATCATGTGGAAATTTTTGAAAGTAAAAGCTCTGTCTTATTCCCAGAGGTTGTGTATTGGGTAGAAATGTATATCAATAGTGCAATACATTTGCCAATTTGGTTTGTTGTGAACTATTATAATGGTCTATTCTTTAGTCATTTTTCCCAAATTGAAAGGGAACTAAGTTTAAAAATTTTACCAATGAAGTTTTTTGTGAACTTCCAAATTATGACTTGAACTTTGAAACTCCCAAACAAACTTCAGAATTCACTTGTCCAAGTTATGTGTGTAACAATAGGTATTTCCAGTATTCATTGGTCTTGTCTTAAGGCCGATTTACACGGTACGACTTTGCCTACAACTTGTCGCATGCAACCTGCCTACGACAAAGCACCATTCACACACTCACGACTATCACGCCTACGACACATTTTAGGCCACATGCGACTGTCTTAGAGGAGTCGTAGGGGCATTCACATGGCACAACTTTGTTCTAAGATGTGTTGTATATGTCAAGTCGTGTGCGGCAATCGTACCGTGTAAATCAGCCTTTAAATAATTTATTGCTTTGAGTTGCTGAGTGTACTGCCAGTGCTTTTCCAATAAAAGGGAAACCAGCAGTCCACCACAGTTTTGCATCTATTCTTTAACACAACAATGTTGCAATTTGAAATGTACTATTAATGATATTGAGTAGATTTTGTATGACTGTGAAAACGGCACTGCATGATCATGGCACAGTTACGGCAGGAATTTTGAATGTTTTTATAGACATCACGGCATTGACACGGGTACGGCACGGCGCGGTCTGTTTCACACTCATACGAAATCTGCTCTATGACCATCACTGGATGTCATGTACAGGATATCAATAATTATTAATAATAATTGTCATCTATATCATCGTTGTCATCATCACAGCATCATTGCAAAATTATTAGAAACATACTTATGTCTTACCTTCTTCTGCTTGGAGAAGCATAAACTTTCTGAGTAAACAAAATTGATGAAAATCAGATAAGCTTTTGTCTTGAGGAACAATGTCAAGCAAAATTATATTATTATTTAAATTTATCTTAAATAATAATAATAATATGATTTGGCTTATAAATAAGTTCTAGGATTGATTCTACAGCATACTACAGTATAAACATTTCAGAAACTGGTAACAATTTTTCTAAAAGATGCCACTATAAAATGGTTATTCTATATAGCAATTACAAGTCTTGATTAAAGAGATGACACTTTTACCCTGCGAGCTTCATTTCAATTTGTACATGTTTCGAGACTCCAGTATCTACTCTCATCATCAGCAACTGATTACAATGTATTGTAATCAGTTGTATTGCTGACGATGAGAGTAAACACTCTTGAAACATGTACAAATTAAAATGAAGTATCAACTGAAAAGTGTTGTCTCTTCAATTGCTGGGGTGCATCCATACCTTTGGGAATCCAAAGACAATGAAGCAGTAGCCATGTTGGATGACCAAACAATAAACGCTAATGCGAAATCTTTTGTTGAAGGTCAACCAAGATGGCTGCCATGATGTCACATGCACCCCAGCAATCAAGATTGTAGCTAGTTTGCTATGTACTCCACAGACCAATTACAAACTGTCACTTCAAGATATGATGGCTTATTGACAAGTGACTGATATAAAGGAACGATGAAATGTGTATATATTATGTGAGAATAAAATTGCCACTCTCACCTGAGATATACGTCTTAATATTCTCAACTCTTTTTCGAGTGGTTTAGTACAGACAGCACATGTTAGAGTGTATTCAAACTGAAATAGCAAAAATTGGTAATTACTGTCACCATTTGCACACTCTTATTCATTTAGGCTGAGTAGTTCATCAAGCACTATGAAGAGCACTGAACCATGGTCATAGCCATACCAACTGAACTTGGCTGTACAGTATGTGTTTGTGGCCTTGAGAATGAAAGCATATTTGACTTTGCTTCATTCTACTCATTGTTTACCTGATGAAGAACGAGGTTTAGACAGACTGTTTCTTCCCAGTTGATATCTGGATCTCCTAAACTATAAACAATAAACAGATATAAGAAATCTACATGACTTGTGTATCTTCTAGGTTGATTATGTATTAACCTCAATGTGACTAAATGTAATTTCTAAGGCAAAGTTAAAGTTGAGGCATTGCTGGACAGCACTGGTCTCATCTTGAATGTGTGGGGTGGCCCAGGTTGTATGCAGGGGCTCACACGGTTACCATGGTTACTTCCTAGTCATGAGTGGACTGGTGCTTCCATCATGATATCTCTAACCCAAGTTTATGTTTATGTTTATGTTTATTTAGCTTCCCCTGAGAAAAACAAAAATATATAAGGCAGGGACACCACAACAGTGAAAAACAATTACTCTGTAAAATATAAAGAAAACCATTGATTCTATCCCTGATTGGGCACTAATCCAATTAATAATAAAGAAGAGTTAATCAATTCTCTTCAAAGGTAAAAGAGATTGTCTAACCTTGGAAGGTTTTTGGCATCTCTTCTGAATACAGCTATCCTTGCCTGAAGTAAAGATAAAAAATTACAACAAAATTATGAAATGATGATGATGATCATTATCATCATCACCACTAGGCCCATTGCCAGGACCTTGGAACTAAGGTTTAATTTTGCTATACTCAGCATTATGTTTATAAACTTTGTAAATTTATTTATTTATATTCAACATCAAGGATAGGGTTTATTTAACTCTTCAAATCACCCATGGTAAACAAACATTTGCAGTCAGCTATAGACCACTTGCAACACCTTGAATGCAGCTCAATTTGGAGGACAAAACAACAGGTTCCGATTCTCAGGAGACTGGAATTCTTTAAATTGTTTTGTTCTCTAAATTGAGCTGCTTTGACGTCACATGAAAGTGCTCTATAGTGATACTTTGTGTGACGTAAGTCTTTATTATTCATTTATTATATACCCTTGTCAATACACACGCTCTGATTGGCTAAAAGCTGTGCTTTATCAGAGAACGGAGCACAGCTCTGATGTCAGCAGCGCAAGCTCGACTGCACGTGCACCTTTTGAATTTAAGGGCTCGTGCTCTCCTAACACTTCTTTCATGCTTTCGTCACTTCCTGCATGCTGTATTACTGAACTGAGCACGGAAAAAGCTGTTCTATTTGTTAGATATCAAACACAGATCAAATGACTGTTAAACAAAGCAACTTGTAAAAAGTTATTGTGAAAATAGTTTGCACATTAGCATTGCAATGTTTTTGTTAGTAAACATAAGCAACTTAACTTATCACTTTTTGATCTTTGAAAGCTATTCGCATTAAACAACATTTGACAGCGGCAAAAAGTGAAAGAACAAAATGTATTATACTTGTTCAACCAACATAAACTAGATGAACAGCACCTCAAAAACTATCATAATAACTAACAAATATTTTATATCAACTACTATTAACTTATGTAACACAATAACTCTTGCAGATGATGGGTTGCACAAATTAATATGTCAAGTCTTTCGACATAACTTACCTCGTTTCCATTTGATCCACTAGCAGTTTTATTACCAGAATTCCCCTTAACATAAAAGAGCAAGTCATCTCGACTGTCATCGTCGTTATTGATAAAATACTGTGAGAACAGTCGTGTCCAAAACGACTCGATTGCCAACACTACGAACCCTCCTGCAAAAAGAACCACGGAGATCAATTTATGAATACCTCAATAAAGAATGATGCTGTTACAATAAAAATGGTACAGAAGAACAAAATACCTTCGCTGACTTTGTCTATATTTTTACGTCGCCGTTCACGGCATATACTCTCCAAAACGGTAGCGAAACTCCGACTAGAATCTTGGTGCTTCTTATTGGCGGCCATTTTACATTTGGCGACCTGTCACGTGATATTTTCAGCCGAGAAAGAGTGGGTCGGGAACGTAGGAGCGAGGCTGCAAAACAACCAAAATGGCGGACGAGTACGTGGAAGATTGACAATTATTTTCGTTTAAGAGCCTTCTTTTCCCTTTTTTCTTTAATGCATGATTTAGATATTTATAAGATAAACTCTCCATTGTCCACTTCATTCATGTGAAGAATCTGAGCTGCTCGGCATGAGTAGATTGTAGGATAATCGAGTTTCAGTTTAGTGAATCTAAGTGCATGAATGAGGTAATGTTTAATAGTATTTATAGTACCAGAGAGGATATCTCGGAATGGAGAAAAAATCGAGATCGGAGTTAATCAAGATAATCGAAACACAAAAGGATCAGCTAACTCGTTACGAAACAAGGCTGAGAGGTGAGTCTTGTATGAATTTAGTGCACATACCGATCTGTGTGATCGTTGATCTGTGACCTTGATTTTGAGAATAGAATCGTGATTAAAAATTGATTAATGATAGTGGAAAATATTGGCTGACTAACTGGTTGGTAAGGTGTCAGTAACTGTTTGGTAAGGTGTCAGATAATGGCTGGTAAGGTGTCAGTAAGTGGTTGGTAAGGTGTGAGGAAATGGTTGGTAAGGTGTCAGTAAGTGGTTGGTAAGGTGTCAATAAGTGGTTGGTAAGGTGTCAGTAGGTGGTTGGTAAGATGTCAGTAAGTGGTTGGTAAGGTGTCAGTAAGTGGTTGGTAAGGTGTCAGTAAGGTTGGTAAGGTGTCAGTAAGTGGTTAGTAAGATGTCAGTAAGTGGTTGGTAAGGTGTCAGTAAGTGGTTGGTAGGTGTCAGTACATGTAAGCAGTTGGTAAGGTGTCAGGAAATGGTTGGTAAGGTGTCAGGAAATGGTTGGTAAGGTGTCAGGAAATGGTTGGTTGGTAAGGTGTCAGTAAGTGGTTGGTAAGGTGTCAGTAAGTGGTTGGTAAGGTGTCAGTATGTGGTTGGTAAGGTGTCAGTAAGTGGTTAGTAAGATGTCAGTAAGTGGTTGGTAAGGTGTCACTAAGTGGTTGGTAAGGTGTCAATAAGTGGTTGGTAAGGTGTCAGTAAGTGGTTGGTAAGGTGTCAGTATGTGGTTGGTAAGGTGTCAGTAAGTGGTTGGTAAGGTGTCAGTAGGTGGTTGGTAAGGTGTCAGTAAGTGGTTGGTAACATGTCAGTAAGTGGTTGGTAAGGTGTCAGTAAGTGGTTGGTAAGGTGTCAGTAAGTGGTTGGTGAGGTGTCAGTAGGTGGTTGGTAAGATGTCAGTGGTAAGGTGTTCACGTGTTATTTATTAGATAGCTACTTGATTTTTTACATGTTTTCAGTAATGTATAATAGAATATTTCAATTGATGTTGCATTTCTAGATGTTGTAAGTGCTTATAAAAATTTACTCAAAGAGAAAGAAGCCCTTGATGCCAGCATCAAAGTTTTAACATCAACACAACAGCATGAATCTCCTAAACCCTCAACAAAAACAAACAAAAAGAGATCAGATGGTGAAGCAGAAAGCACAAATAAAACACCGGTTTCTTCACCTCTTGCTGAGGAAGCTAAAGGTAAGAAATGCTAAAATAATTACTGCTTACTAGAATTATACTAAATTATTTATAACGTCTCTTTATTTGATATTGATTTATTTAAATTATATACATACATGTTTCTATAGGTCTGTTACATCATTATAAAAAGACTGTTCAAACAATGGGATCTACCTGTCATTCTCTTTCATGTCAAGATGTTTGAATGGCATCATAATCACTGTTCATAAGATGATCTTATAATTTAATTTGTGACTTTATAATCTTAGCCAAGTGTGATTTAACAATATATTATAAGTAAAATCTTTAAGTAATTGCACCGAATACATTATGAATTATTATTATCATCATCATCATTATGATCATCATCATCAGGTGTTTCATTTGTTAATTACATATGCAATTGCTAAATTCTAACAGCAAGTGATAACATGACGAGTATGCACGAGCAGCTGGACGGAAGTGGCCTCAATTGTGGTTTCAACCTGGCTCTCATAAATAGAGTCGTATATAGTCTCCCCAAACATGCACAGATGTTGCCACTTGCTGCTCAAGATTCTCACATCATCTTTGCACTCCACTGCATTAATAGAAGATGTAAAAGAACCCACACTACCATTTAGAGAGATTGCTGTTTGCAATGCCCCTGCATTCAAAGGAATAACATTTTCATTATTATTCAGGTCCTGTTTCTGTTGATAACATTGAACACCCATTAATGGAACAATCAAATAATGAAACAGAGAATATTCAAGATGAAAATGACAAAGACCAAAATAAAACTCAAGCTGGAGATTCTGGTGATTCAAATGTGAAGGATGAAAATGATGCTGTCAGTGATGAAAGTGAAGAAATCTTGTCATTAAGAGAGAAGTTGTCCACCTTGTCTTCAACCCTTCAGACTGTTATGGAGCAGAAAGGAATAATGGAAACCAATTATCAGACAGACAAGAGAAAAATGATGGTATGAAGCTACCCTGGGTGAAATACAATAAATTGCAACCTACAGTGTACCTTCTGAGCATACAAACCCTGATAACATTGCGCCCCCCACCCCCACCCCACCCCACCCCACCCCCAATCTGCCCTGGTCTATGATAGTAGTGATAATTTTTCAAATATTTTGCCATTTCAGCAAGAGTTTGAAGCAAAACAGAAGGATCTGATGCTTGAAAGAGATACTGCAGAACTAAAGGTGGAAGAGTTGGATAACCAACTGAGAGAGGTAGCATCATCATTATCATCATCATCATCATCATCATCATCATCATCATCACCAGCATATTTGCCACATTTGTCATCATATATTATGCAGTTAACAAAGCATTTAACTAAATTCATTTATATTTGAATCAAAAATTATATATACATTGATCAGAATATTATTTTACATTATATATTCAAAGGCAAAACAAAGAATGAGGCAAGAACAAAGATCAAGAGAAGAGGAAGAAAACAACAACATTTTAATGCTACGTGAACTTCAACTTCTCCTCTCCAAAGAACGGGCTAATAGAGAAGAATTAGACCAACAACTAGATGAAGCAAGAGAGAAGCTATCCTCCTGCAAAGCTATTCCTGAAAGCAAAGCTCAAGAGTATGAACTTTGCATTAAGAAGTTAAAAGAAGAGTTGGAAATTATTCAAAGCAGGCTAAGAAATGCAGAAGAAAGTGCCTCAAAACCATCACCTTTCTTATTAAAGTTAGTGGTTTTCATTTATCTATTCATTCATTTATCTATTCATTCATTTATCTATTCATTTGTTTATCTATTCATTTATTCTTTGATTTGAGAGAGAAGCCATGATTTTCACACAGTCATGGAAATGTCACCCTGACTGACATGTTAATCAGTAGTTAGCTAAATCTTTTTCCAAGATACTCACTTCCTTATGTTTACACTGAAGGCACATGTCCATAAGAGGCTTGTTTTAAGACCAATGTTTTCTTTAACTACGCTTCTACTACGCGTAGTCGCGTAGTTTGAAAATATCAGAGTGAAGGCATTAAACCCGTGAAATAAAAAAATGAATGTTAGTGTGTAAAAGTAGAATAACTCAAAATCAAACTTTTCTTTAAGTAAAATGCCTCAATAGTGGTTTTTGTCTTTCTGTTTGTTAAAAGCCTATCTTGAGTAAATTTGGGCAAAATTTGAAAAATCTGTCCAAACTTTTTTGCCCCAAGGACTTCAATTAAGTACCTCATAGTCATTCTTCAACCCATGAATTAATGTATTCACTCATTGTTTAGTCCATCTGTCAGTTTGTCATTTGCATTCATTCATTTATCGATTATCTCATTTATTAAGCAAGTCAGTCATTCAGATTCATTTATTCATTCATTCATGCATTATTTTCCTTTCTTTTATTTATTCCCCTGTTCATTCATTCATCATTCATTCTTTCACTCACTCACTCACTCACTCATTCATCCATTCATTCATTTATCCACTCATTCATTCGTTCATTTAAGGTTACAAGAAGAAATGGAAGAAATAAAGAGAGAAAATGTTGAAGCACTGTTAAGAGAGCAAAAACGTGCTAATGAAGCTGAAGAAAGACTAAAGATGCTGACAAGTGTAGAGGAAAGTAGAGTTTCAGATTTAGAGAATAAACTATCAGAGCTTTCAGACGTTGTTGGTAACTACGAAAAGCTGAAGTTCCAAGACCAATTAGTTATCCAGAAACTTAAAGAACGTTTACAACAGCTGGATGTAGAAAACACAGCCCTTTCACAAAACAGTCCTACAACAGAGGTAGGAGCTATAGTGGCTTGGGTGAGATTGATTTAATTACATCTACATCTAAAGGCCCAGACATATAATGCAACATTTTCTGCAATGTCGCGTGCAACACACACTTGCACCTTGTGTCCACCTCTGCAATGTTGCGCGCAATTGAGTGGTAAACGTCACGAAAAAATAGATTTTCGAATTGTGAACGCGCAGACAGTGCTTCTACTTCGTGCAACAAAGAAATTTTGTTGCGCCCGGGGTGGTAATACGAGCAACATTTGCTCTGCAACTTGCAACGCAACAATGTTGCGCGACAAGTTGCACGATTTCGTTGCTCGTATTACCGGGCCTTAACAACAGGCATGATTTTCTTGAGATTAATGACGTCATCCGTCCTTGAAACAACGGTAGCACTCTTAAAGTGACATTTCCCCGCCAAAACCTCTCAGAATCAAGGAATGCATGAATATACGCGCGCGCGCGCGTGCTCTTATATTCAGCATAGCAACCGCATTGCTTGGCAACGATATATGTCCCAGTAACTAATGCACACAATCTCTCTTTCGTCTCAGGTACAAGACAATAGATTCACGGACAAAGAGATGGATTCCTTGAGAGAACATGTTGACAAACTGAAGGCAGCTTTGAAATTTGCGATTGAGAAATCAGGAATTACAATGGAAGGAGATAAGAATGAGGATGATGGTAATGATGAGGATGATGGTGGTGATAGTGATACTTGTCGAAAGGAACACTTAAGACTTGTATACCCCATTGGTTTCCAAGAACATCAAATTTCCCGCGCGAGCCTCGCTAATGTTATGTACTGACAGAGTTTTGTTTGAATTACGAAGATATTGAATAGTGAAATCAAACTCACACTATTTAACTTCTTGCCTCAGATTTAGAGGGCTTAAGTAAATCTGAACTGGACTCCATCTTGAACTCTGACCCGACACATAAAGCATGTCAGCAAGAACTGAAACAACTCAAAGATGAATTTGAACTTTACAAGTCAAGAACTAACGTTCTACATAAAAATAAGTCTTTTAAAGACCTCACTGCACAACTTGAGAACCTCGACAAACTCAAAACTAGGAACCATAAGGTGGAGAAACGACTTCTTGAGCTACAAGAAAGTGGGAAAAGAAAGGAGGAAGAATTTAAAAAGAAAATTAGCGAACTCGAAACTCAACTGAAAAACTCTGTTGAACGTTTAACAGAGGAAAAAGAAAACCAAGAACTGATTTTCAAGCATAAACTTGCTGAACTTGAAAAACAGGTTTTGAAACAAAGAGAACGTACTATTGAGCTTCTAGCTGAGAAGGACGCAGAGATCAACTCGCTAAGAACTCGAAGTCCTAGTGCAAGCCCGTCAGGGGTAGGGACTGCAGTATTTTCGTACCCTCGACGGTATTTGGATCCTCAGTTAATGCAACCGAGTGAAGAAAGTGAGCGAATAGCAGATGAGGAATCAATTGAAGGCACTAATGCTGCAGTCTGTCAACTGATAACAAGACAAACTGGGGTACGTTAAATGCATTTGTATTCCTTCCTTCACTCTCTCCCCCCGTAAGTCTTACTCTGCAGGGGAGGGTAGTGAGACACATTTATTTATTATTGACTGAATGGTGTTAGCGAAAGGGATGCCTATTTCTAAACGTAAACGTAAGCTCTGAACGTTTAGGCTACCGAAAACGTAAACGTTGATTATTCCGTTAACGCATACATAAGCCGAGCGCTTATGGTTCGTAAGCTCTGACGGTTATACAAACGTAAAAGCTGATAGTTACGCAAACATGAGCTCTGGAGGTTACGCAAACGTAAGAGCTGGTGGTTACGCTAACGCAAACGTAAGTACTGATGATTTCACTGACATACACAAGTGCTGATGGTTCGTGCTGATGGATCTCATTGTTACGCAAATGTAAGAACTGTTGGTTATACTAACGCGTATACGTAAACGCTGATAGTTAGTCGTAATCTACATTCTACTATCAGAAACTCACTCAACTCTCAGTTCACTAGTTTGTTTTAGTGAGAAAGGAAAACCGGAGGACGGGGAGAAAAACCCTCGAAGCAAGGAAGAGAATGAACTGAAAAACTCAAGTCATTTGATGCCCTGTACGGAAATCAAATCCGTACCACAGAGACCAGAGGTGACAGAGACCGGCGCTCTCACCGCTCGACCACCCTTGCTTTTCTAAGCTTTGACGCTACGAGAAGGAAGAATTTATTTCAATTATTCAAAGTTCTTTCTGTCCTTTCAGGTGTCCTCTAGTGAAGGAGTGTTGATCCATTTTGCTCAACAACAAGCCAGACGAGAAGCGGAAAATTCAGCACTGCGAAGACAGAAAATAGAAATTGAGGAAGAAATGAGAGAGATGGCATTAAGGTAACACAAATTAACACAATCTACATGACGAACGAACGAACGAACTAACGAACGAACTAACGAACTATTTAAGTGTCCAAGTCTTCTAGCGCTTGCGCACTAATTGGGGGACACTGTACTCTCTCTCACACACTACCTCTACATTAAATATTTTGCAAATAATCACTCGACTCACATGTTGATGATGGCGATGATGATGAGGGCTTGTGCAACCGCCAACACTCCTCTCCCTCCCCCCCCCCCCCCTCCCCCGTCTACGTTGACAGTGCAGTGGTTACCAGATTATGTAATCAAGTCTTCTTATTACACAGGGAATCCAAACATGACGAACAGTGTGAAATCTTAAAAGAAGAAATTCGAAAACTCGAGCGTGACCGGTAAGTGTGGAATTTCGATGGCTTAAGATTTAGAGTTGGCTGTTTAAACAATTTAAAAACCTTAGCCGAGGTACGTCTGTCTATTGTGTGCAACAATAGAAAACTATTAGATTTGACGTATACACCTTTTCAATAACCGGATGATGGCGATGATGTTTTCTTGTGATGATAATGATGAATGATGATGCGGTACCATCATAGGCCGACTTCCTAAGCATGCATTTATTTATTTATTTATTTATTTATTTATTTATTTATTTATTTATTTATTTATTTATTTATTTATTTATTTATTTATTTATTTATTTATTTATTTATTTATTTGTTTGTTTGTTTGTTTGTTTGTTTGTTTGTTTGTTTGTTTGTTTGTTTATTTATTTGTTTGTTTGTTTATTTATTTATTCTATTAATTAATTATTTATTTGTTTGTTTGTTTGTTTGTGTATTTATTTGTTTATTTATTTATTTATTTATTTATCAGTCATCTAGCGCGGATGTAATAATACCTTATTTAAAAAACGGCCGCAAAAATCTGCAAAGATCAAAATGATAGCAACGAATGAAGATAAATCATCTGATGATATTTATATCAATCTAATAATAATCTAACCATTCAGTTCTAGAGAAAGTGCAAACCTAGAGTACCTCAAGAACATCGTTCTGCGGTTTATGCTATCCACGAGTTACTCCGTCAAAGAGCAAATGATTGTAGCCATAGCAACCATCCTGGAATTTAGTCCTAAAGAGGTAGACGTCTAAAGGCCATTCTCCAGTCCTCGCTGAAAGCACTCGCAGCGAGCTAGCGAGTCCTTTTTATTCGCTGTTCAATCTCCACTTCTCGCGACTTGTAGAGGCAACTTTCTTAAGTTCAGACCGCCATCTTGATGAGTACTCTTGATCACGTGATATCTACACAATTCGTGATTGCTTAAATTTGATGGAGTACTCGCTGCGAGCAAAAATAGTTCAAAATTTTCAACTCGCTAGCGACTACTCGCTCGTACTCGCTGCGCGCGAGAAAATAAAAGTACTCCGCGCTGGCTTAGCGCTTTCAGTGAAGAGTGAAGAATGGACTTATTAAGTCTTTACATCTACAAGACATCGTTGAAAAAGCGAAAACCGGAGCCGCTGTTAATTTATGAAGTTATGATGATGATGATGATGATGATGATGATAGTGGTGGTGATGGTGGATGATGATGATGATGATGGTGGTGATGATGATGATGATGATAGATAGATAGATACTTTTATTTAAGCAGGGTAAACCATTCAGAAAATTACAAAGAATTGACTGTTATCAACTGGTGCCCTAAATAAAAATTATAAATGTCACAAAGAAGGAAAAACATAGAATAAAGACGAATAAAACAATATATAAAACTATAAGATATAAAATTTTGTTAAAAATTGATTAAAATTGTAAGTGCTAGCGATTAAAGCTAACAAATATTGTGGTATAGAAATACACATGCACATGATGATGGATGATGATGATGATGGATGATGATGATGATGAATGTCCATGGGTTCTTGATTGGCATTATATTAATGCCGTAGCCGTAACCCTACACGTTAGGTTTCCCATTCATCTTCCCTCATTAAAGTGACACCCCGATGATCTTTTTCACATCAGTCTTCGGTTAACTTTCATTTATTTCGATTTTCAGTTACAACAAGTGCGAAAATCTCATGCCAGTGGATGGTGGGGATAAACTACAATTATTATTAGGGATAATAAATGGACATTTAAAACTATAGGTAAATAAGTTTTAATATTAACTCAATCTCAAAGTATATTAATGTCAAAGTATTTCTAGGACTCTATTTCAATAAAACATTTTTCAAAGAATTAATTGCAGGCTGTCAAGATATATTATTTAATCTGTACTGAATTACCATGATATAGCTTGCGAAAAAGTGTTTCTTTGAAGGGAAGGAAAGAAAGTCGTTTTGGGGGATCGCTGTTTCCATTTTGGCCGCGTCAACCTAGGGCGAGTTTGAATTTTTTTTTCTCGCCCTAGGTTTTGCACGGCCAAAAAGAAACAGGTATAGCAAAATGTACCGCGCATGCGCCTTATGAAACTCTTTCCCAAATTTCCCCAAAGTCAATCCTCGAAGGCCGAGGTTGGCTTGCATTCTCGGACATAACTGTTAGGATTAATTTCGGCCTTTTAGGGTCTCTTGTTTTTTTTGCTCAGGATACTTCCCACCCCTCCCCATACAATGTTGTAATGGTTGTGAATGTACTTACAAACTGAACAGCCACCATTCGGCTTCAACACTGAGAGGGGGAGAGGGGGATTGCATGACAAATTATTTGAAAACCTTGAATTCTTCCAGCAATGACATGAAATCATGTTAGAAACTAAAAAAGTCCTAACGGGTTTTGTCCAAGATTAGTATGCCCTAAATCTCCAAAATATAAAAAAAACATTCGTCAGTGTAAACAAACAAGCTTTGCCGTCGCCGTTTTAAATGCGTTTACATTTACAGTCGCGCCAGAATCGTGAGTGCAGTTCTAGAGTACGTTTCACTGAAAACTAAAGCCTGCATCACATCCTGACTGAAGACTCGTTAAGTTCTTATTAACCAGTGTTTAGTCCGGATGTGATGCAGACTGCCATAGACGTTCACTCACCGATTTCCCTGTAGGGGGAGGGGTGGGAAACGACTGTACACAGGCTAAGACTGCCAGAACTATTAACGGAACAATTATTTGTTATAAATGTCACAATGTAGGACACCATTATAAAGTATGCACACAAAAATGAGATCGATGAGTCCTTGAAAAGTCCTTCAATTTCGATTTCTCCTTGAAACGTCCTTCAATAGGCCATATGCACTAACAGGTCACATGACCCTATCTCCCCTAAATCAAGCGGCGCCGTCAAAATGAATTCAAAAAAATGAAAGCGCACCTCGATATTAGTAAAAGTACCAAGTTTCAGCTCATAAGGTGTAATACAGGAGAAATGACCGTAACTTTAAGATTTGATATTTTCTTAAGATTCGTTCGGAAAAACGCGTTGGATGGCAAGCTCATGCCATCCAACGTGTTTTTTCGAACGAATCTTAAGAAAATATCCTATCTTAAATTTGCTGTCGTTTTTTCTCTTATTCATCTTATAAACCGAAACTTTGCACTTTTACTAATATCAAAGTGCTCTTTCTGTTTCTGGAGCTCATTTTGACGGTACTGTTTGATTTAGGGGAGATAGGGTCACGTGACCTGTTAGTGCATATGGCCTATTTCTGCCAAATTAATCTCCTTGATTGTTTGTTCAGCCTCCTTGAGTGTTTCAGCTAGCTAAATCTCCTAATTTATTAAAGATTCTTTGAGGTACATACAGGGACCAAACTAACCTTTAAACTTCAAGAGGGGGCAAATGCACCGTCACTCGGGCAATTATATACGAGCTCAGTAAAGGTCAAAAATAACAGCTCTTTTAGGAAAAAGTAACAAAATGCTTGCAGCTAAACAAATTTTGATGCAATTCCTTGTATCGGTCCCTCTGTGACACAAGCTTCGTCCAGCAAAGTTGGAAACAAACAATAGGCCAATTCCTGGAAATGTCAACATTAATTAAATTACAAAAAATTGCCCAACAGTTATGGCTAATACAGCTGAGGGTCTACGTATTTTACCAAAGGAAACCGCTAAAACTGATGTACATTCTGGTTTTTGTTTAGAAAGTGAGTTTACGCAGTCTGTCCTCACAATACAAGATGATTTTAATTATGCAAACGTTATTGTCAGTCAACCGTGCTGACCGTAGGTACAAATTAAATAGGGTACATACTGACTCAATCTGCTCATTCAATCACTTGAGTTCAAAGAGTTCTGCTAGATCAACAATTATCTTGTAAGGTACGTTTTTTACTTAATTTGACTAGTTAGGTTTCTTATGTTTCTTACATTTATTTTTGATGTCTCATCACAATTTGTTGAAATATTTTACTATTATTTTGTACATTTATTGAATTTTACTGCGCTTACGTACGAGAAAGACGTAAGGGTTTGCAGTGATTATGATGTGATTTACATAATTGGGATACGGTTTTGCGGTTATTTTTTATCCTATTCTGCGGTTTTGCGGTTTTTGACTTCAGATTTTCTACGCGTTTGCGGTTTGGGGGATTTTGACGGTTTTTGTTGCGTCCCCCCGCTCAATTTCGTTTGCGGTTTTGCGGTTTCCATACCCCCCTTACGACCCCCTCTTTTACGAATGTTATGTGCGGTTAGGTGGCTCGATCGAGTTTTCTAGTAGAGCTACCAGTCGTCTTTGAGTGAAAACTATTTGTTCATGACTAGTCTGACGGTAAATTAAGTATTACACCTTTATTAGACAAAGATCAAAGTTTATGATGACGTATGTTATATGGAAATCGGCGTTACTATGGCAATTTTACTATTAAAACTACTACGTTTTCTTTCTCCAACTATCCTGCCAAGCTTTCGGACAAAATTGTCCATCTTCAGGGCAATGATTCCAACTTGTTTGAACTTGTTTATTCCAGATTATGTGTCCTACGTATTAACACACCATTGATCTGGTGTTAAAATTGTTGATAAATACAGTAAATATCCGCATAAAGGAAACTGCGAATTAAGAACCTCCAAGCTGAAACAGCAAGTGATAACATGACGAGTATGCGCGAGCCGCTGGACGGAAGTGGCCTCAATTACAATCTTAACCTGGCTTAGGGCTACTTCTCTCATAAAGAGAGTCGTATATAGTCTCCCCAAAGTTTTTCGGAGCATTACATTTGAGTGCAGAAGTATGAACAGCTAGAAATTATCCTTTCAAAATGATTCATTTGTCCAAGACAATAGAAGTTGGAGACATGCGCAGATGTTATCACTTGCTGCTCCAAGCTGAAATTAGTAGAAAAATTAAGCACGCATGCGCACTTGATATATAAGAACCACTTCAGCCTGACAAATGAAGCAATTTTTCTTATTACTTAAGCTAAGAAAACGCGGGTGTGGTGGATCAAAGTCTGCTTTAATTTGGATTGTAATGGGATGTATCATTTATTGATACACTTGGTGCTACGTACACCAAGTACTTACCCCACCATTTTTGGAACTAGCCTGAGGACGGTACGTAATAGACATTCACTTTTATCACTCAATGTTTTCCAATACAATCTTCCTAGGGGATAAAATTGTAAGAAAATGAAAAAACCTCTGAAGAATCTCCCAAAAGGACTGTATTACGAAAACACTGAGGCAAGGGACTTGTGTATTTATCTGCCACTCGCCGGGGGGGGGGGGGGGGGGGACTCCATTGTAAAAGGATCGGGTATGCTCGTCGTATCTCTTAGGGCTAAAAATCAGCGATGTGGTATCTCTTTAGAGTGCTAAAATCGAAGTTTAGAGTTTTAGCATTCCCTGGTCTCTCTTAGGGTATCAAAAGAGCCCATCGCATATTATCTTATTCTCAAATGGAAGAAATTTGCCCAACAAAAGCGTGTCGACCATTCAATTTTATGTTCATCATAAGTATCATTAGCTTGATATCGCTGGTATCTCTTACTTTAGGGGTTAAAAATCGTCCAGCCACGCCCTTTTTAAAAGACTTCCGGTATCTTTTAGGGGTATTTTTAAAATTTCCGACGGGCATACCCTATCCTTTTACAATGGAGTGCCCCCCCCCCCCCCGGGCCACTCGGTCCTTTCCTCTTTTATGGGGAAGATAATAACGGTTCGCTTAGACCTCTGGATAAACAATCTTGACAGCGTTCAATGACAGATACTCGTCAAGATAAACATCAACTTTATGATCAACCATCTTTAACCATGTTCCCTGAGTAGTCTCTTGTGATTTGCCAGTTTCAGAGTCTTTAGTAGCTTTTTCAGCGGATTTTTCCTTGTCAGTTTCAGATTCGGCTTCTTTTGTGTCCCCATCATCTCCACTTGATTCTTTTTCCTGAAAAGAATATTGATATTGATAAATAGTTGATGTGCATTCTGCTCATACACGCTTGGAAGTTGCCGAACAGGATTAAATTGTACGTTTGAGCATTTTTCCCTTTTTCGTTGCATTGTGCATCTTTTTAAATTTGAATAAGTAAAAAAGTAAGACGTCTATCTGGTGGACTTCCTGTGGTGGGGAGGAGAATGGGACCGAGTTCCAAAGTATACCACAGGAATACCAATTTTAAGAATTAGAGGTTGAACTTCACACTAGTTTTACTTTCTTTTCTTTTCCCAAATTAAAAATTTCCTCTTTTAACATGTGGTATTGACTGACCCTTAGGAAAGGACTGAAAGGATTAGAACTAATAGTCTTGGGGGGGGGGGGGGGGGGGGATGGGGGAGATTGGAGATTTTCAAATCTTACCGGCCCTTTGATTAAGGTCTCTATCCTACTCTTTGCTCGTGACATCAGAAACCTCTCGAGTTCACTTCTTGCCGCTTCTCGTGCAAGATCGTCGAGTTCCCGTTCCTTGAGTGGCCGAGCACAGAATAAATGATTTCCCAAGGTTATGATTCCAACTGCTATGACGCTACCTATAAAGCAACGTATAGCAGATCATGACATCAAATCATTATTTTATCCCTGCTTACAAACCGCTGAGCCAAAGGTCTGTGGGCGCAAGTCAAACGTGCAATTGAGGCAGGCTGAGCACTTTGCGTGATTTTAATGGCAACTTATTGTGGTATAATGTAAGATTAAAATCAATGTAATTTTTCTATTTTTCAAAGTTTTTACGGACTATTAGAAAGGCGTTGGCCTGGGTGGGGGGCGGGGACGATTTTCAGCTTCCATTGCTTGTGCAGGATTTTTGTTATTTATTTATAGCTCTGTGAGAAGCCCTATATAGAGCAAGGCTGCGCTGTTTTTGTTTGTTTGTTTATTTGTTTGTTTGTTTGTTTAAATGTTTGTTTGTTTGTTTGTTTGTTTGTTTGTTTGTTTGTTTGTTTGTTTGTTTGTTTGTTTGTTTGTTTGTTTGTTTGTTTGTTTGTTTGTTTGTTTGTTTCACGTACAAATCAATGCTTTCCTTTGCTCCATCTTACTTTTTAACAAGTATTTTTCTCTTACACCATTTAATTTTTTGGTCCACCCCTAATCAAGCACCTTACCTACGAGCATCAAAAGTCCCCAATTCTGTGCCTGAGACTTTGCATCTCGCACCACTATATGATACGCAAACTCCTCGTCCTTGGTGCACTTCTTTACGACACCACACTCGTCAAAACCTGCCTTGTAGCAAATCCAAATTTTGGAGTTCAGAAACGCGGCTATGACCCAAGCAACTGATGGCATAAGCATATACAGAAAAGCCGCCACTCCTTGACCTATCATTTCTAGGTCCAGACATTTTGTCTTGGAAGTTTTGGCGTTAAATAAAAGTCGCACGTTCTTGGATTTAATGAGCGTGATTCCAAAGATCACGCAAGGTGGGATCAGTAGCCATGATAGAGCGTTTCGACAGTTAATGCCGTATTTTGTGACCACTTGCTCGAACGCGACCACGGCAAAGATGCTTAGCGCATTTTTAATGCTCTTCTTGTCTTGGAAGGCTGAGTAGAGTTTAGGCATGCCTTAGTGTTCTGGAAAACCAAAAACTTGAATCATTATTTTTTGGAAAGCAATGCATAGTCGTCGTAGTCCTCGGTTGGGTAGGACTGTACTATAAGGAAGGCTAATTGATTTAGCCTCCCTCTCCTTCCCTCCCCCCTAATAAAACAAACCTCCAAAAGAGAGCTTGTATGATATGCCGCCGGGCCTTCCTTCCTTCCTTCCTTCCTTCCTTCCTTCCTTCCTTCCTTCCTTCCTTCCTTCCTTCCTTCCTTCCTTCCTTTCTCTCTCTCTCTCTCTCTCTCTCTCTCTCTCTCTCTCTCTCTCTCTCTCTCTCTCTCTCTCTCTCTCTTTCTTTCTCTCTCTGGTTGCCAGGCTCGACTCTGTCTCTGTCTCTGTCTCTCTCTATATATATCTCTCTCTGGCTGCCAGGCTCGACTCTGTCTCTCTATACATCTCCACACCTCTTAAATTTAAATTTTGTAATTATATAAAGTGAGCTACATGATCTAGGCCTGTTGTATTGGCAGTTCTGTTGTATAAGTCATTGATTGATTTCAACATATTGTTGTTATTAAGGAATTTATTACAAAGTGCGACAGTGGTTAGTACAAAATGCGTCAGCTCTTGTTATATTTCAAAGTGCGACAAAAATTATTACAAATTCTTACGCTTTTTATTTCGAAGTGCGTCAAAATTATTACAAAGTACATTAGCTTTTTTATTCAAATCAGGTTTCAATACAACGTGCGTTTAAATTGTTACAAAGTACGGCAAATATATTTCAATGTACGACAATTACTACAAAGCCAAGGGGTTGGAACAGACGCTACTCTAGAACCTGCATGACCCGGTTCGAAAGCGGTTAGCGCGGTTAAATCTAAAGAAAACCATTGGCGTTAACACTGGGCTAGTGCCAACACGATCGATCGAACAACCGGGCCCTGATCTGATCCCAAAATATCTTGGACTTGAATTATAAATTAAAAATTATGAATCTTGCTATGCTTGCTATATTGCGTTTGTACAACAGTACTCCGTGTCAAGTACATAGATACCCTTTCCTGGATCTCCCGAATGAGATACATGCATACAATATTTAGAATTCGACAGAATTGTACATTTCTTACCTCAAATAAATACCCACGTACTTCTAAGATTCCAAAAAATAACAAACCCATAAAAAATAACAAAATAGTAAACCCATAAAATAATCGTGGGTCACCCAATTTATTTTGGCAACAAGCTGTAACACCTGTTATAAAGGCGTCTATGTTTGTCGAAAAATAAGAAAAATCTGTAAATCTTCCTGTAGATATTTTGAGACAAGATACGATATTACTTAAGTTTTGTCATAGTTTTAATTTTTGCCGGAACATTAATTTCGTCCTCTATCCAGAGCAGAGGCCATCTTCAGCGAAGTGAACTAACACTTGAACCGACTTGAACTAACACTTGCAAGATAAGTTCCGTTAGTGGAATCGATTGTCCCTGTTCATTGACTCATTAACATAGAAAGCGAAAATAAAGTATGTCTCAAAGATATACGGATTAAATTAATTATTTGCTCTTGTTGTATTTCAAAAACATTTCAGTATTGCTAATGCCATGTCAACTAGAATAATTCTCTGCATAACGAGCCGCCAGAGCTTGCTGGGCCGAATTGAGCTTGTAACGACAAGAGAAAAAAAGAATACCGTGAATCGAAGGAGGGCTAGGAGCTGCTAGGCTAACCCAGGGTTTAGCCTAACCCTTCACATGAAGGCGAGTTGTCCCTGGTAGCATGGATAACTCTTTTGTTTTGTGTCCCCCAGGGATGAAAAAACAAAAAATGAAAAATGAAAAACAAAAGAGTTATCCCTGCTACCAGGGACAACTTGCCTTCATGTGAATGGGCTCTTATAGTTCGATTTTAACTCGGGGCTAGTGCTCACCCGCCTCGTGCTGAACTGGATCCTAAGAGTGACCATTTCAGTACCGCGGCAAAATATACCGCGCATGCCCGTCTCCTCCATTTCTCAGTGAAACTTACAAAACTTTGCCGGCGTAACTCAAACCATAGAAGCCAAACATAGTCCAAAAACAATTAATCTTTTTCACCTAATACCGGCTTTTGTTATCATCCTTGCTCTAAATTAAGCTTAAAGATACTGGGACATGCGCACTCGTAACCACGGTGTCGATCTTCCCATCCAAAAATTTTAAGTATCAAATTTACAAAATTATAAATACCTTTCAACATCCATTAATTCAACAGTGGTCCGAATCGACCTGAACAGTAGTTCAAATAACATCAATATGTTCATGAGGGAATCATCCAATCAGAGATTGTAATCTTGGAACCAATATACATAAAGTGCATTACAGCCAAGAATTCGAAGTCTAAGTTAAATTTTGCCTTGAAGTTAGAGGATCTAGTTATGAAAACCTGTAAGTACAAAATTGTTGTTTTATATATTCCTTGAAAACAATCTTACGAGCAGTTGATTTCGAAGTCTAAGTTAAATTTTGCCTTGAATTGAAGTTAGAGGATCTAGTTATGAAAATCTGTAAGTACAAAATTGTTGTCAGTTTATATACTCCTAGAAAACAATCTTACGATATGTAATCTTGGAACCCATATACACAGCATAAAGGTGCATTACCAGTATTCAGAGCAGTTGATTTCGAAGTCTAAGTTAAATTTTGCCTTGAATTAAAGTTAGAGGATCTAGTTATGAACTGAATCAGTAAGTACAAACGAAAATTGTTGTTTTATCACGGCCCTAGGAAACAATCTTACGATATGCGCTTGAAAACATATTTTCCATATATTCCTCATAGCTAAGTGAACTGTTATATTTAAAGTAATCAAAAAAATATATTTTAATTATGAATTGGCGTAAACATTTGGCCTCTCGTGATGCATATTTAAAAAGTGGCTAACCTTGAAATCGAGCATATGCGTTAGTCATATACCGCATTCTTCATCAATATATTACATTATTCTTCGGTTATCAGAGGTAAAGTACCAATAGTAATGCATGCGACTTTAATTTTTTGCAGTTACGACTAATTGTTACTTTTATTGTTACTTTCGGGAAGTCGTTAAGCTCGTTTAAAATACTTGACGTTATATCGCACATTGCATCTTTTTTTTTCATTCAAGATAATACGTTACGGAAGTCTTTATACATGCAGGTTCATAATACAGCCTTAATTGACATCACACTCAGAACTTTGTCAGGGATTCGATACGTAGATATCAGTATAAGTATATAAGATCAGACGCTAGCATACAACTATACAGCGCGTGCAATTAATTCTGCAAAATTACACAGAAATAGTCCAATTGTAGATCTGAAAGTTTCTCTTTATTGCCAATTATTTCAAACCCTGAGTCTGAATGAGAATTGAAAATGAATAAGCAAAAAAAAAATGTATTACTTTCGGGCAGTCGACCTTCCTTTCGGAATTTTACGGTTATAGATCGAAGAACAACGTAAAATTTTAACCAAGTGCATTTTGCTAACACACTGTTATTGTTGTTTTTAATATTATGAGGAGACTTTTTATATTCAAGCATATTGAGCAACAAATTTTCTCAGTCAAAGAATAAGTGTTGTACAAGCTAACATGATTTCTTTCAGAAAGTTTGGGTCGCCCACCACCATGGCATGTTGTAAAACGTGGACTCACCGGACTGGACTGGACTTGGACTGGACTAGGACTGGACTCAGAATGGACTGAAAATGGACTGAAAATGGACTCAGAATGGACTGGACTCAAAATGGACTCAAAATGGACTCAAAATGGACTCAGAATGGACTCAAAATGGACTCAAAATGGACTCAGAATGGACTCAAAATGGACTCAAAATGGACTCAAAATGGACTCAGAATGGACTCAAAATGGACTCAAAATGGACTCAAAATGGACTCAGAATGGACTCAAAATGGACTCAAAATGGACTCAAAATGGACTCAAAATGGACTCAAAATAACATTGAGCTGAGGAAAATGTAAGATAAAATATAAATATATTCGTAATAATATAAATCGCAGTAATGTCGTTACTGTTTATGTTGGAATTTAAATATTGCCAAAATATAAATGAATCCGCGAATTTATGGAAGCTAATCAAATGACGAAAGCATTGTTGACTTATCTCTTGGGTTTATTTACACTATCTAGCGACCGTATATATTTACCGAACAAAATCGAACAATGCAATCAGTTCGATTGAGTTCGATTTTTTTGATCGTACTCACAGCAACGTTCTCGTTCGATTGTGTCCGATTTGTTCGATTTAGTACGTCGATCGGGTCTTTGGAAAGAAATGTCAAGCGCTTGCTCGATGAAGATTTTAAGGCTGCTAATCCTTGGCTTTATTCGAGCAGATATCATGTTTGCGTTTTAAGAAATGTGCTAATTGTATAAAGTCATTGATACCCCAGTATTCATGACCGCTTGTCATTCATATTTTAGAGGTTCGACCAATCAAATCTCGCTTTTTCAATTGTGTTACGTGATGCGATGCGATGCGATGTGATATGAAGTTTTGGCGGGAAAACGCCCAAATGTGACTAATTTCCATTGATTTCAGGGCATGTGCATGTGAGATGCGGCATTTGAACTAATCTAACACATGTAATATAATTTGTTGATATTTTGTCAGTTTTAAAAACGTTACAGTTCCATGAGTTTTATCACTTAGCAAAAG
This sequence comes from Telmatactis stephensoni, assembly GCA_029948255.1. Taxonomy (NCBI): domain Eukaryota; kingdom Metazoa; phylum Cnidaria; class Anthozoa; order Actiniaria; family Isophelliidae; genus Telmatactis; species Telmatactis stephensoni. The sequence goes on along the minus strand of JALIZF010001007.1, from coordinate 16,695 downwards.
AACATTTTAATACTTATAACCGAATAAACTCATCTATACACAGCTTGATGGACACAAACCAGCACTCGGGCGCAGAGATTTCATTAAGCTGGCTTGGACGCGAAAACTTTGAAATTTTAATGTTATGATGCATAGCTCAGGCAAAGGGTTTCAACGGACACCCATATCATAAACTCAGTAATATTTTAATTTTTTAACATTGCAGTTTTTCATTTTCAAATCGTTACAGTTCCATGCCATATAAATTAACAAATTAAAATTATCCTGTCGAAAGATAAAACCTATTTCTGTGTTTCCTTTTCCTTTTCATTGTTTAACATGATAAGAGTCGGATGATGATGATGATGATGATGATTTTGTCTCTAGATAGTGAAGAATGCTACTGCATCTTATGTGGAAACATTCACTACTTAGTATTAATAGCACATATTATATTGTTATGATTATTACGAATAAATTTATATGGTATCTTACATTTTCCTCAGTTCAATGTTATTTTGAGTCCATTTTGAGTCCATTTTGAGTCCATTTTGAGTCCATTCTGAGTCCATTCTGAGTCCATTTTGAGTCCATTTTGAGTCCATTTTGAGTCCATTTTGAGTCCATTTTGAGTCCATTTTGAGTCCATTTTGAGTCCATTTTGAGTCCATTTTGAGTCCATTTTGAGTCCATTTTGAGTCCATTTTGAGTCCATTTTGAGTCCATTTTGAGTCCATTTTGAGTCCATTTTGAGTCTATTTTGAGTCCATTCTGAGTCCATTTTGAGTCCATTTTGAGTCCATTCTGAGTCCATTCTGAGTCCATTCTGAGTCCATTTTGAGTCCATTTTGAGTCCATTTTGAGTCCATTTTGAGTCCATTCTGAGTCCATTTTGAGTCCAGTCCATTCTGAGTCCATTCTGAGTCCATTTTCAGTCCAGTCCTAGTCCAGTCCAAGTCCAGTCCAGTCCGGTGAGTCCATGTTTCTTGTTATTTGCTCAAATAACAAAAACAATGAATATGTGGATTATGATGAAGAATGCATGCCTTTTGTTCAAAAGTTTAGGTTGTTTGTAGAGGGTTTAGGTTGACAAGAGTCAAATTAAAGTGTTAATCCAAAGTGAAAATTAGAATCAAAAATAAGCCTTAGGTCTAGCCTCCAGTCGCCATTAATAACAATCACTAGTTTATTTGAAAGCTGCTAAATGTCAGAAATAAAAATGCACGCATTATATATTCAACTTTGTACAGATGCAAAGACAGTTTTAAATGGCCATTCTATCTTATTAGAACAGTTTCAGTAGTAGGAAATTATTGAATTTGGGTATTAATTCAAAGCGAAAATTTGAATTAAAAAAACTTGCAAGATCAAAAGGACTAGTTTTTTCGATATTGAAAAAAATCTCAAATAAAATGAAAGGTTTATTCACATATTGTCGCACTAAAAAACTAGTGAATTGTAAATTATAATATTAAAATACATTATAAATGATATAAATTATAAATAATCATTATAAATTATCTTAAATTATAATATTGTGTATTCGCGCGAATCCCGCCTCGAGAGAGTCCTCTTTCGCAACCAAGGCGAAGAGTTTATGAATTCAGTCTAGTGATATTAATTTGACAGACTGGATGCATATTAAACTATATAACAAAATATATAAGGTCGCTCGATTATGTCAGTGAAAGACAAAAACAAACAGAATACGTTGGTCCATACCGGCGTAATTCATTACATTTCATTGGCGAATATTTACCAAGTTGGAGAAACTTGTCAAGATGCATGTGCACGAAAACTAATTATAAACCAGGAAACATCAATAATTTATTTGATCAGCTATAACTATACCGAAGTCTGTTCAAACCACCTCTTTGGTGTAAATATGTTATGCTAGAGCTGGGAAAGCGAAGGGGAGAAAAATGGAAGGAAAGATTGGGAGGGAGGGAGGGAGATAGGGAGGGTAGAAAGAGAGAAAGGAAGAAAGAAAGAAAGAAAGAAAGAAAGAAAGAAAGAAAGAAAGAAAGAAAGAAAGAAAGAAAGAAAGAAAGAAAGAAAGAAAGAAAGAAAGAAAGAAAGAAAGAAAGAAAGAAAGAAAGAAAGAAAGAAAGAAGAAAGAAAGAAAGAAGAAAGAAAGAAAGAAAGAAAGAAAGAGAGTTTTGTTTTGTTTTGTTTTGTTTTAAAAGCAAAATCTGGAATGCAATCCCTGAGAATATCCGTCATTCAAGGAAAAATTTATTCAAATTAAAACTAAAATCAATTTTATTTCGAGTGTTGAACAAAGATAATGCCTCAAGTGATATCAAAATTTTCAAAGTTAAAATAATTTACTAGATAAGTATAAATTACAAATTCATTAATATTGATTTAATGCTTTTATGCCATTATGTAATATCCTCTAATCTGTACTATTAATTTTGCAAATAACATATAAATTAGACTTATACTATTTTAATATATATTTATACCTAATTTCTACCTTTGATTATTATTCACAACCTGCTTCTATTAGCAAAACTACTAGCAGGTTTGCTTATCAGTAGATCTAATTATTTTTTATTAAACTTAAGTTCTCGTAATGTTTGGTTACTATATTTTTGATATCCAAAAAGAAAAAAGAAAATATAATGAAATGAAATGAAAAACGAAGATAAAAAAATTGGCGATTTAAATCTTGACCGTGTTTTTATTTTTTAAATTAAAATTTCTGGATTTTGACGGGATATTTTGAAATCTTCAAATTGCACAAAAATCCACTACAAAAACACTAAAAATAATGTTTAAAATATCCTAGTGTGATATCTTTAGAATTTGACTTTTCTTTGGATCATTAGGAAGGCCTTGTGAACTCTCCTGCGTGTCATTTGTTTGCCTAGCGCCTAGCGTGTGAACCCGTTGTAAAACGAACCAATCAGAATGTTTTGCATAAATTAGAGTTAGCGCCCAAGTCTGTTTGACCAACCTCATGTAGTGGACATTACAAGTTATTGGCATGGTATTAATGTTCAGATCTCACCGTAAGTACAGTATTTCCTTATTTTTCAGTTTCCTGAAGTTTGTACTGCTGATTTTCTAGCTTCATTACTGATAGTGTTTCGTCAAATTCTCTTGTGGTTTGTGTTTACGTTTGTCAGTGTTTATTTTGGGTGACTATCATGCCATCTTGGTTTGTCAAAATCTAGCCGCTTCGTTTACAAAGAGTTGGGAATAAAGTTTAGAAGAATATAATAACGCTCGGAGTTCTGATTTATAGTTCAAATAATTACGTGCGATTGTGTTATAGATATTTTTTAGCTTATTTATTTTCGCTGAAAGTAGTGCCTGATGATTTCTAGCTGCCGAATCTTGCTAATAAGTTAATTCCTGCTTTCCAAATGCTCTAGATTAGTGAATAGTTATGATCCTAAATCGAAATAATTACACTAAATAATTGCTGAGAATTCGAGATTCTGTGTACAATTACGGCCCAAAAGTATTTTTGGCTTTAATTTTGTGCATAAAATCGACCGAAGAATCTAACTACGAAGAAATGAAGTTCACTTAAGCTTAAAACTTCAAGCTGGAAGCAGCATTTGTTTGAGGTCCCAACTGTACTTGCTTTCCTAAGGGACACTATCAAAGCTATCGGTATAATTTCCTTTTTTGTGTTTGTGTTTTGTTTTGTTTATAACGTAATTCATTGTCTTTGTAGTTTTTGAAAGAAAATTGTATTCAAACTAAAGCAGTGTTGGAGCGTGAAAACAGATGTCGACTTGTGTCAGAAGTAAGTTGGACTCTTCTAAATAGTTATGTACTCCGATTCAAGATTGCAAAAAATGTGTGTATTTCAATATGAGCACAAAAAGTTGAAATAATTAATAAAATATGTAGTGTTTTGCTTTCTTATTTTCCTTGTTGTAGTAGTATCACGCTTCACTGATTTCCGAATAAATAACAAGAACCTAAAAACTAACAAAAACATTCTCAGAGTCCTAGCTTGAAGGAAGAATTCTAATTTTGTCACTCGAAAGTGATAGTTAGAATTTCTTTTCTTTTCGTTTTAAAACACATGTATTTTGGTCTTGAGAATTTCATTTTTTTGAAGAAAGTTTATTCATACAGCCAATAGTTCTTTCTAGTGATTTTACATTTTTAGACATAAATATAATTTTCAAAAGTAACATGAACTCAGAAAGTGGGCATTGACAATGAATGCCCGATCAAAACGTCTGATGCCTTTTATTAACAACCATTCATTTTCAATTATTTATTTTAAGCCTTGTAATCTTTCAAATTTTCTGTAACCTTAATTTTTTTCACCTCGTGTGATATGTTCCACATCGCCGGTTACATTAATGTCGTGGCAAAAATATATTTGTTCAAGCACTAGCTGGTCTCAAATAATCTGGAAAGATGTTTATGAACATCGGACCTCAAACTGTGACTAAAACTGAATATTATTATTGTTGAATATAAGTTGAAGCGATATCAAACAAGCTAGACGAAGCATGATTGCATTTTCTTTTGTTAGCAGTCTCGGTAAAAGCTTTCGATTGCAATATAGATGGGCGAGAAAGCAAGTAGTTTGGTGAGAACAATGAGAACTGTAGTCTTGTATGGAGCCGCTTTTTTAGGGGCTATTTACATGATACCGGAATGAATTTCGTTCCGGTATGAAATTCAGTTCCATACCATGTTTACATGTAAGGAAATATAGCCTGTAAAGCAGGTATTTATGTCCTTTTCTGTCTTTTTTCCATGCTTCCCTCGCTGAAGAGGTTTCATACTGATATGTCTGATATGAGTGTCGTACCGCGTTTACATTATACTGGTACCGAGTACTGGTTCGTTCCAGAATGAGCGTTTCGTTCCAGAATGAAAACCCGAATGAACTCATTCCGGAATGACTCGTTCTGGAATGAAATATTACTCTGGTATCATGTAAACACATACAAAGAAATATATGGCAACCGGGATGAACTCGTTCCAGAACACTATAAAAAGCTAAAGCTCATTCTGGCATCATATCATGTAAACGGCGGCTTGGTCTCGGGATCCTTGTTAACTCCTTGACACGGTGGTCACCAAGATAAACATTTTCTGATATAGTTCCAAGCTGGAACTGATTCAGTTTCCAATGAAACCACAATTAAAATTCGTAAATTTTGTAAGCAAATACAAATACAAAACGTGATGATTGTTTACGATGTCAGCTGTCATGGTAATATCACATCTGTCCAAGCAATGTAAAACGCGCGCGCATGTCTCTGTACTGTGATTTATATATTACGCGCGCTCTGATTGGTCGAAAAACTATGTGTGATTAGAGTACACAAGCAGCAAGTGATAACGTTGCGAGTATGCGCGGTCCGCTGAACGGAATTCATGTGATCGCTGGAGCATGCAATGAAAATGGCGGCTCTATTAAAATTCACTGTCGTTCTTCTGCTTATTCTTTATTGTTTTCTGTTTGTTGAGGGCAGAAAAGACAAGTTTTTCTTCTTGCTTGCAAAAAAAAGTTACAACCATCTCGCAAAATCGATACTCAACTTTAGTATTTGAAGGCTGTAAAGCCGAAAATATTTCGCGTTCTGGTTTGCGCCGTACACGTTACAAATATAAAGCTAAACCGAGTTTTATGCCACATTAAACACAAACACAGAAAAGGAACTTCAAGTGATGACTGTTTTAATGATTTTATCATTTAAAAATGCTTCAGAAGGTCTACACGTACAATTTAAATCAATTTGTATTATATAAATTGCAATAGTATTTTTTATTACTGTAATACTTGTGTACCTGTTATGATTTACAAATTGTGTTCAAATTGTGGAGCTAAAGAAAAAGAGATTCTCAACAGGTTATCATCTAAAAACAACATAAACTTTAATATTTCAAATGCAACTTCAAACAGCTGCTAGATCAGTACATCAATACACACTAAGCAGACTTGACACCAGTAAACTAAGCACTAAATAATCCTACACATGTAAACGATACACACCCAAATATACGTGTACAGATACTACTGAAATAGTTCCCCCCAAAAAATGTGGTGTTTGGCTGTGATCCTTTTACATATCATAGCCTGGAAGTTATTGATATCACTTTAGCATCTAATAAACACCATCTCTGAATACTGGACTATGCATACAAGCTGGCTTGTTTGCTTGTTTGAGTTGCTAGGAAACCCTCATGTATAGTGGTTGCAAATCTATAAGAATAATGGAAAAGATGGGAATTTAGTTGACTTTATCACCTCTCATTATAGTGGACACCCTTTGAATTGTCATTTAGTTTCTGTAATAGTAAGGATCTATAATATATGAGTGGGGTGCCTGCAACAGACTGTACACTTCTGAACTTACCTAGTATAATTAAGTTAGGAAGTGTCCAGTATGTGTGTTGGCAAACAGACATAAACACACAATTCATTTAACTTTTTTCAAAAGTTCTGGCTGTTAAATTTCAGGATAAATATAAACAACATGCTTAGCTAGCACCTTGATGTTAGGTCTGATCCCTCCTTCAATGCAGAATCAAGCACACTACACTGAAAGTGTGTCCTATCTTGAAGTTTTTACAATATTATTATTATAGGATACATTGTTGTATGCATATACATGTCATTGAGTAAAATTGTAAAGTTGGCATCAAGAAAAAAATAGCTCAACTGTAAAGGACACTTAGGACCTCTTTTTTCTGACTGATTTCTCAAATTCCCGTAAATAATTCATGCTCAATGCTCAATAACAGCCTCCAAAGAAGCAAAGTGATGACAACAAATCATTGCAGGTTAATTTAGGCTTAATTTTGACCAGCATGAAATGTGCTTGTACATTACACATTGCTAAATACCATCAAAATACTCACACTTCCCCCCTAAAAGATAATCGTTTGAAGTCGTTATTCAACTTCACCAACAGTGACAATATCATTTTTCGAGACTTTAGGTGGGATATATCTTGGGGTGTAACAAATAATCACTGTCAAAATCACACAAAAATGGGATTTCAGAGGAATAACGCCGATTGAGTTTGCTGTTATTTTAAGATAAAAGCTTTTGATCCTTATTCTTAACTACCCACAAGAAATACTGATGCATAAAGACCTACCTTTTTGGTACACTGTCCTAAAATTCACTGTTGATAGCTCCAGGGCCATTCAGAATTTCCACGAACACATGTCAACAAACAACTTCTTGAACGCTTCAGTCAACCAAACCAAGTGAGAAATTTAGCAAAATTTAGCCGGAAAAAAGATACCTTTTTCATACAGGGTCATACAGACATCTTTGAAAAGACTCTATAAATGTTTTAGGTGGATAATAGGTGTTCATGGAAGTACGAATAGCTTGAAATAATCCTTTCAAACTGCCACATTTCACTAGTTTCGTGCCGCCATTACAAGTTTCGCTAGAAGGCGCACTGAAGTTTGACGCATGCGCACATGTTATCACTTGCTGCTGAGTACACACACATAGATGGCGTCATCGAATCTTACGCGCGCTCTGATTGGTTGGAATGTTTCGATAAATATTATATAAAACAGATAGATTCCATTTTTCCGTGCGTCTGTACTCTAATCGATGCACAGAAGACGTCAAAATGTGGTGAGAACAACAGTCATGCCCCTCGACTTCGTCTCGTGGCGTACTTTTTTGTTCTCACCACATTTTGACGTCATCTGTGCATCGATTAGAGTACAGATGCACGGAAAAATGGAATCCGATGCAAGATGTAGAGCAAGAGAAAAGCAAGCTTAGCTTCTCTTGCTTTTCGAGTGCTGTACATCTTCCAGAGTATTTATATCACAGTACAGAGACATATAAGCCATCGTTTTATATTGCTTTTATAAAATATTTTCGATGTTTCTGTGCGAGCCATATCTCTGTCCTCTGATATAAACATGGTAGCCAGCCAATCAGTGCGCGCGTTTTATCTCAAATATTTTATAATGTAGAAATAAAATACAATTGAAGTTTTATTTTCTTTTTTCGTTGGAGAAAGTTTGAAAATGTGCGCGCGCGTGCTGTGTGTTCTCATTAGAGAACGCGCGACACGCGTCCTTTGGCCAATCAGAGCGCACGTTATATCATAGTTATTTTATAATTCTTGAACAAAAAATTCGAAAAGTTTGCGCGCGTGCTGTGTGCAGATTTAAGGCCTGGACACACGGTGCAACATTTCTTGAAACATTTGCTGAAACATCGCGCGCAACACAATGTTGCAGCGTGGGTCCACCCATTCCAATATTTCAGTTTCGCGAAACGTTACGCGCAACAGCCCGGAAGTAGGATCGAGTAGTAAATGTTTCGAGAAAAGTTGTACCGTTTATCCGGGCCTTTAGAGCACGCGGGGATTGATCAGAACACGAGAGAAGTGTTAAGAGAAGCACGAGGCGGGAGTGCTCAACGCTTCTCGAGTGTTCTGATCAATCCCCAAGCGCTCTAAATCTGCACACAGCACAGCGGGCAAGCTTTCTACTTCTTTTATAAAATACGTTTTCGAGCAAATTCAGTGTTCACTTACGCAGATAAAAAAAATTGAAAATTGCGTGCGTGTGCTGTGTGTGTGGGGAACTTGCACTAACAGGTCACGTGACCTTATCTCCCCTAAATCAAGCAGCACCATTACGATGAATGCCAGAAATAGAAAGAGCATCTCGATATTGGTAAAAGTGCAAAGTTTCAGCTTATAAGTTGTAACACAGGAGAAATGACAGTAAATTTAAGATTGGATATTTTCTTAACATTCATTTGGAAAAACGCATGAGATGGCAAGCTCGTGCCATCCAACGACTTTGTCAGTCAGTCAGTCAGTCAGTCAGTCAGTCAGTCAGTCAGTCAGTCAGTCAGTCAGTCAGTCAGTCAGTCAGTCAGTCAGTCAGTCAGTCAGTCAGTCAGTCAGTCAGTCAGTCAGTCAGTCAGTCAGTCAGTCAGTCAGTCAGTCAGTCAGTCAGTCAGTCAGTCAGTCAGTCAGTCAGTCAGTCAGTCAGTCAGTCAGTCAGTCAGTCAGTCAGTCAGTCAGTCAGTCAGTCAGTCAGTCAGTCAGTCAGTCAGTCAGTCAGTCAGTCAGTCAGTCAGTCAGTCAGTCAGTCAGTCAGTCAGTCAGTCAGTCAGTCAGTCAGTCAGTTAGTTAGTTAGTTAGTTAGTTTTTAATTTATTTTTTGACTTGACTTTTTGTTTATTCACACGTATATATTAGAGTTTTTTTTACAAGTACCATTTAACAGTTTACAAATTACAAAATTATAGAAAATCTGAAACAAATAATAGACAGATATAAACAAGAAATCACGTGCGTGGTGGCCAAAGGAGCTTAATACTTTCGAGTTGGCCACCACCATGACGAGAGAGCGTGAGTGTTCTTTTTGTCTTGGGACTAGCGCAATCTTCCCCACAAATACATTAACACTAGACTCGTATTGTGTCAAGAATTCTCTTCCTGTAACTACATAGTAACAAATGTTTTCTATTACGCGTGTTTGAAACGGAGATAAACAGCTGTTTTCTATGCTAAAATTAATCAACGATCACCAGGTTTTTCTACTGCTATTTCATAAAAGGTTGTCGGTCGAGAGACCTAAAACACGCGTGCCTAGCAAGACCGACCTGGTAGCCTGCGTTGCTGGCGGAAAAACCGCAGACCACCAGCAACGCAGGCTACCGACCTGGTAGATGCAAAACTTAACTCACTTTTCGAATTTGGTTTTGATTTTTAACATCACGAAATGAAGTTCTTTGTTGCATAAGGGTAAAGCAAGCTTGACGTGGATGTCGTCTTGATATTCGTGTGGTTTTGTTTAATAAATTCTACCCATACTCCCTTTCGGGTGAGTCGCAAATGCTTTGGGTCTTTGGCCCGACAACGTTATATAGGTGTATACATCAAAATGAAAAACATCTGTAATCCTTTTTTCATTTCTACCGATGTACAAATACATTAGTGTTGTTTACTCAGCCTTTTTAAATTTTCCAAGGGTTTGACACAAAAGTGACTCGCCGACTTCCGAGGTGCACGTCATCACTTGCCACATACAAAAGTACCAAGTCGAGGCTGTAAGTGCATAAAGCTCAGTCATTCGTAACAAGACAAAAGTTGTAGCACGTAGTCTCGTTCTAAATCCTTTGTATGTGGCAGGTGAAGTGTATCTCGGAATTACCATTTAGAAGTCTCTCAAATTCAGTTGTCTATGGCTAAAGATTTCGAGGATAAAATTGTTAAGTTTCGCAACGTTGGTCGACTACAGGTTTTTCTCTTGCTTTTTGACTAAGCATTGATGAAACAGTTTATTTAGTGCTTCGTAATTTTATGTTTTTGTGTGTTTGTTTGTTTTCAACAAGTTAATATTAATAATTTCATGCCTCTAATTCTGATATTTCAATATGTGGAAAATCTTTATTTATAATTTATTGGTTAGGCCAATTAATGGTGTTTTTTCTTTAGTTTAAGGTGCGAGTACGCCAGGAGAAAAAAAGGTACGCATCAAATTTATCCAGATTAGATGGGACGTAAACATACGACAAATGGTAGAGTGAAATGTTTAAAGGCGCTGAAACTTTCCTCTGAAACTTGCCTCAATCGCCCGGGGGGGGGAGGTTCTTCGGGGTCAAAACGCTAGGGATGATCGTCGGAAACCTCCAAAACGTACCCTAAAAATACCCAAATGCCAAAATTTTCGACCCTAAAAAATACCTAACAGCTCAAAATTAGCTACTAAGCTAAATACCATGACACTTAAATAAAGTTCATCAATCAATCAATCAATCAATCAAAATACCCCTAAAAAATACCACAAAATCAAACAAAAAACCAACAAAGAAAACAAGTAAGTGAAAAAAAAATCGTCTCGTTTATTTTGTACTCCTAAAAAATATCATCTTTTCTGAAAAACCTTGGATTTTCTCTGACGACCCCTAAAAAATACCAAATCGGCGATTTCAACCCCTAAAAAATACGACGATCATCCCTAGCACACCAATATAGGGAGTACCCTCCCCGGGCTCAATCGCCGTTGCGAGACAAGTTTCACAACGCATTGCACCGTGTATTACAAACATGGTCATTTAGCTGAAACTTCCCCGGGTCGGTTTCACAAGACGATTTCACGAAAAGTAGGACTGCTTTCCACTTGATCCTGCAATGCAACAGAAACTTGAAAATGTTTTATGACAAAATTTCAGCATGTAACACCCCTTATGAAATTCGTGCAAGTTTCAGATAAAAGTTTCAGCGCGTAACAGCCCCTTAGAGGGATTTCAAAAAACCCGTGAAATAGTTTTTCGACTAATAGACACTGTTAGACCTTATTACTAGAGTGATTTTCATCGGACTGTGAAACAATTACTAATAGTCAGTGTTTAATAGTGTCTAATAGTTGTATTGCAACAAAAGAAAACAATAGGTGCAGAGTCTATTAGTGTGTATTAGCTTAGTAACTATTTCACAGTCCGATGAAAATCACTCTATTGTTTTCTTTTGTTTTTATTAAACTATTACACACTAGCTATTAGTTTTTGTTTCAGGGTTTTTTTGAAATCACTCCAACCCGTAAAAGATAATACCATAGTTAATAGAGGGGAATGGTTAGGAAGCCTTTTGTTACATGTCTTTGTTCTAGTCTGGATGTTGAACTGGTCTTGACCATAGTTAATATTAACTATGATAATACGCAGTAGTAGATTCTAAACCCATTGTTTCCAATTGTTCATTATCTATATACTAGCTACAAGTCAGTAATTAGGCCCCGATTACATGACGACTTTCAGCCCGAGAAAAATGAAAGTTTATCGCGATTTAGACAAAAATCAGCCCGGGATTCTTTCTCTTTAGCAAGTACAAGTCGTCCTCCTCCCCCAGATCCTAAAATACTACCAACTTTGTACCGATCTATGAGGAATCTGACCGGGCTGAAAATCGTCATGTAATCGGTGCCTTAGTCAGCTTCCTTCTTTTCACTTCACTAATTTTATAGCCCCACACACTCCAAAGGATATTGTTTGCGCATCGGGTGGTCCTTTCAAGCGCTAAAATCACTCTAGCAATTTTCCATCTCCGGCATCCAACGACATGAATTAATGAGCTTTTATCAGGTATTTTTAAATTCGTAAAACAGAAAAAGAATTACCATAGCTGGGAAGAGCATGTTAAAATTAGCAAGACAGTGAAGTTTGAAGAAATTAAAACCAAAACTCGCGAGAATATGATTTTTGAAAAGTGTGAATTTTGTAGAAAACCTTTGCTGGTAGGCATCTCTTACCTACCAGTGAATGTTTTCATACAAAATTTTGATTTCGGAAAATTCGCATCTTCGTGAGATTGAAAGTTACTTTATTCAAACTTCACAGTTTTACTAATTTTGACGTGCTCTTTCCAGCTATGGTAATTGTATTCTGTACAGTGGAATTACAGTGACTTTGGAATTACATGATAAAAGTTTATTTCCGACGGTAAGAACTAGAGGGGCTAAGACAAAAGTAAAGATGTGCTTGAATTATATATGATTTTGGTTATACCAGTATATAGTATGGATATACTATATAGCTGCTTGTCCGATTAGCTCCGCTATTCCAAGCAGCTGCGCTCTTTCAAAACGAAGAATATATTTAGATATTGTAACATCAAAGTAATATATGGGCGAAATAAATAAACGAAATTGTATTTACGTTAATCCCACTGGTGAAAACAAGAAAAAAAAATCGACCATAATTTCAAAATGCAGCACATATATTTCTATCTTATTTTCACCTGATTCCCTCTCGATAAACACATTACTGAGTTTTGCATATAATAAAACCGGATATTTTAATAAGTGGTTCAATCAGCTGGTTAAAGTACACGATTCTCGTTTTTTGTTTAATGACAGGACAACGCCGTGGTCAAACGACTGCGCATGTGCAGCACTTAGGTGATAGAACAATGAATTTGTATGGGAAAACATTTCAAAGTCAATTTATAAGAAACTCCATTAATATTTAGTCTCTATATTTGCTGTGGAAGAAGAATATGTTCCGTATAAATTATTCCTCGTTTACACCTCCAGAATCTTTTTTAGATCTTGAGATATTAAATTGTTACGAGAATCTACTCGCTTTTATTTGTAGTACGCTAGTTACAACAACAAAATACGCTTTTCGAGCTCGCTGCCTAACGGAGATTAAATATTAACGTTTCTTAGAAACTGAACATTATCGGCCAAAAATCGTGATGTTTACAAATGCAAATTCGCTGCTCTTTCACCTAATTGCTGCTCGTGCGCAATCGTTTGACCGCGGTGTTTGACAGGACAAAACTCCACTGGCTCAAGTGCTGCCTCTCCGGCCAGGTGGAATCCCGTTGCTTCCTTTGACAATTTTCACTTTCTGGCAAGATCCATTTATCGGCTTCTTTTTCAAATGTCATTCATACTGCTTGTCACTCTCAATTCTATTCCAAAATCCGATTGATTTCAATAAAATTAATCGTAAGTTTCGCTACAAAGTTTAGTCAAATGTTAATTTGAATGAAAAACTCATCAATATTGCTCTTCATTTCCGCTTGAAAACAAAAAAGTACTTTTATTGTTAAAATTAAGTCTTTATTCATTCTCACTGATTCTCTCACTGATTTTCAGAGCTCGTTGGATCTCCAGTTGAAGATCAAGTTACTTGGAAACACTCTCTCTAGCCTTTCCAAAGTCAAGTTCTTGCAGTCTGACATTTCAAGTTGGTTGTTCTAACAACAACATCTGCATATCTAGATATTTAGATATTTTCACTTTGTATTCTCCAGGAGTGAGATACATGGTCGAGTGGGTGAAGTACAAAGAGAGTTTTCAGCATTGGTGAGAAGAAGTGATGCAAAACGACATGGCAAAGTCTTTGAAGTGTTGAATCAGAAAGGCAATTAAGCACAGTTCACGCAACCCTCGCTTAAACTAGACGTCAATCTATTAGCTGTGCACTCAGAAAAGAACCGAAGTTTGTTTTCTGCTTGGATCCACGCTATCCTGTTATCCAACGAGTTTGTTTTTTTCTTCGATTTAACGAAACCATTGAGTTTAATTAACAACCTCTTCAAATTGGCGTCTCTTTCTCTTGGACTCAACATTTCACTTCGTAAGAGAACATCACAAATAACCAACACTTGAAACAGTTTTTTGAGCATTGTTTGAGCACCTAGACAAGTTTATTCTTGTGAGTAAGTTCTGGAAGAAGATCACGGTAATTTGAATTACATTTCAAAATTTGCATATTATATCCACCGTTACAAGCAAGAGTTTCTATCCAGCAGAGATTATAACAAAGTCAAACGTTTTGAAGATGGTAAATGCAAACTGGTGGTCTGATTCAAGTTAGTTGGACTTCTTTAGCTCTACCCAAGTGTGAAAGAGTCGTCTATGGAAGAAAGAAACTTCAGAAAGTAAACAGAGCATGTTTTGAGAAAAGTCTTGTTGTTGTATATTCAAATGAAGCTTGCAAACTTTCGTTTTTTTTGCAAGAAAAGAAGACTTGGAAACATTGTCATTGTATGCGTTTCATTTTGCCTGTTACTGAATCTTTTGATCATCATATTCCATGAAACAAAATCGTCTCCCAGGTTTGGTCGTATTTTAACAAGATCCAAAGACTGGAGAATTTACACAAAGTTACGGCGACAAGTTAATTGTCCATCGAAAATTCCTCTTTTGATACTAGTATCAAGCAACTTAGGACATTTCAATCGACGACATTTGATCCGAAATACTTGGGGACCTGATAATTCCCTCATCCAACGTTGGCGAACTGTATTTCTGTTAACCGAAAATGACAACGAAAAAGATAAAAAACGCGCTCTGGTCGAACAAGCAATATATGGTGATGTTATAACTGGAGACTACAAGGAATCATTTTATAATATGGCTTTTAAAGTTGCCATGGGATTTGAATGGGCTTTGAAGTTCTGCAAGTTTGATTTCTTATTAAAAACTGATGATGACATCTTTGTCAATACTCATGGTCTTCTTAACTACTTGAACGAAACAACGACTCCAAAGAAAAAGCTTTATACAGGGAACCCAATGATTGGAAGTCCTGTTCTTCGAGAGGGTCGTTACGCAGTTAAGTACGAGACAGGAGAGGACAGAGACGACCAGTTAAATAAAACTATGTTCGCGCCCTATTGTAGTGGTGGAGGAGTTTTACTCTCTGCCGACGTAGTAAGTGCTATTTTAGATTTGTACGACTTAGAGCATCCTTTGAACATAGATGACGCTTATATAGGAGAGCTTGCAGAGCGAGCGCACATAACAATGATTGTTAATAGCGAAAACTTTAAGATGTATGAAGATAGCTGCAGATACAAACCAGAGGCCTTTGTGCAACACCCTGCGAAAGATAAATGTCTACAAGAATTGCACAGACAACATGTGAAGTACATTATGACTGGTGAATTGGAGACGCCAGCCCCTACTAACCACCAACTCGGCTATCGACAGCACCGCTAGCAATTAAACAGTTCTTTAAATCGTCTAGTCAACCTTCTAGTATTCCAAGTAACAAATCGCTTGACAGACAATCTAGAGTTCCTGGCAATGAATCGTCTAGCAAACTATCTAGTTTTTCAGATAACAGACCGTCTGAGAGACTAGTTATTTCAAGTAAAAGTTCGTCCGACCGACCAGTTAGTGTTTCAAATAGGCCGTCTGATAGACCATCTAGTATTCCAGGTAATGAACCGTCTGACAGACCATCTAGTGTTTCAGGAATTAAACCGTCTGACAAATCATCTAGTATTTCGAGTAATGAATCGTCTAACGAACTGTTTAGTGTTCCAAGAATTAAACCGTCTGACAGACCATCTAGTGTTCCAGGAATTAAACCGTCTTCCAGACTATCCAGTGTTCCAGGTAATGAAAAGCCTGACGGACGTCCTAGTAAACAAGTTGCCGACTCATCAATGCCAAGTCGTAAATCATCTGAGAGACCCAATAGTTCAACGCGTGTCAAACCGTCTGACAGACCATCTACGTAGGTAGTAATATCAGTCGTACCATTGGTCTTACAGAAAACACTAACGCGTAGCAAGATATGGGTGCTTTACGTAGACGATTTCGTTTTGCGTAGGAAAACTCATGAAAACGTAAATGCATGTTTGTCCCGGTCTCCATGGAAACGTCTTGACCGAAAATCGTGCGAAAGTCGTCGCGTGACGAAACTCAAACCGTGACGAAACTGTCCTGATATACGTAGCCTATTGAGCTGTTTTCGCCCCGAAAGGTTTCCGTATGAGTGTGAAACGACATCAAGGCTTGCCGTGACCGCATCAGTGCTGTGTTGTCTATAAAAACGCGCGAAATTCCTGCTGAACTACGAAAGTTAGCAGCCATTTCTTTTCTTTGTAACAAAGGTTCAGTGGTTTGACGCGAAGTTATTTTTTCACGTTTGTCGGCTTCTAGCATTTGTTGCTCAGTATCTTTAAAATGGGATATATGCATAGATATCACAAAGAGAAATTATGTGGCATCCACGCGCCATTCACGCTCAAACAGAATCAAAGCATTTTAGCTGTGTTTTTACATTCACTGTAAATTTTTAATCATTTCCTATGATAGGAAATATCTAGGAAATGGTTTTTGCTATGATAGAAACTGAACAAAATGTAGGAAAATACGTTTTCCTAAATGTTTTATAGGTATTCCCTACCAAAGAATAATGCACTTTCCTAGATATTTCTTATCATAGGAAAATGCAAAGGTAAGAAAATGCAATTTCCTATG